>JAIOJX010000025.1:224058800-224309082 GCA_022376925.1 Tragulus kanchil
ATTGCGTGACCTTCTCCACGGACATGATCAGCAGCCTCCTCCTCACCACCGTCATCACCCTCCTTCTTCCTTTTGCTTAGAGTCTTCTTCACATGTCCTTGATTTCCTTGAAAAGGTGGAGTCATCTTTTTTCGCTTGTGATTTGTCTTAACTTGTTTCTCTATGAAACAGCTTTACAAAATTTACATTATTCAGATTCTTACAAAGTAAATATTCAGATATTATTAAATTAAAATAAACAATCGGGCTTCCCTAGTAGTTCAGTGGGTAGAGAGTCCACCTTGCAGTGCAGGGGCCACCAGTATGATCCCTGGTCTGGGAAGATCCCACGTGCCTTGGAGTGGCTGGGCCGGTGTGTCCAATTACAAGCCAGTGCTCTGGAGCGCGTGTGCCATGGCCAGTGCTCTACAACAAGAGAAGCCACTGCAATGGGAGGCCCACACAGGCCAAAGAATAAAAATGCATGAAAACAAACAAATAAAAGAGGCCAAAACTTTTAAAAAAGTAAACGATCGTTTACAGAATAAGAAAAAAGAATAGTTCACGTTCACTAGTAATACTTTGAGGGTTCTCCTTTGTTTTTATGCAAAGATCTGTAAAACGTTTCTGTCACCGGCCGTAGGATGATACAATACTTGGTATTTCATAACTAGTTTCTTCCACTGGATGGTATGTTGTAACATTTCATGCCCACTCCTGCCCATCGACCAGGGTTTTGTGACTCGAAGCCCTCCCAGGTGGCGCAGCCCGCCTCTCTCGCCAGGCCTCAGCCCCGCTCAGGGGGGCGAGCCTCTGTCTGTCCCTTCCCGCTCTTCCCACAGGATCCCACTGTTCACAGCCATAAGTTCCTGACCTGCCTTTTCGGGGAGACCCTCTTGCCCGTGTGTTCTCTGAGGTCGCCCTCCTCATGTGGTTCATGTTTCATACATGATTCTGCTCACCAGCGTCTCCACATGTCCTGAGAAACTACTCATCCCAGACCCTGGCTGAGTACCAGGGACACAAGCCAAGCCCAGCTGACCTTTCTTGAGCACTGACAGGCACCAGGAATTTCCTGTTGGCTGGTCTGGTCTCCTTAGTCCCACAGCAACCCCAAGAAGTGTGCTCCGTCACATCTCCGATTTAGACAAAGAGGCGATGAGGCGGAAGTTGCACAAGGGGAAAGCCAGGCCCCGCCTCCGGCCATCCGAGTCCAGCGCTGATCCTGAGCCCTCTTGCTGGGCCACAGCGTCTGCCTGGGAAGAGGTCACCCTGTATCGGTGGATGGTTCACCTGCTCAGTCCCACATCCTGAGAGAGGCCAGGCAGAGCCTGAAGCGCTCTGGGCGGTTCAAACTTGTTTGGTTGGAAGTGACAGAAAACCCAACTCCAGGCAGCCTTGGGTAAATGGAGGGCTTCAGAGTCAAGCTCCTCCACAGTCTGGGGCGAGGCCTGGCCTCCCCAAGGCTGCATTCAGACCCAATGATGCTGTCAGGGCCCCCTCCCCCGCTCCCTCTCCCTGTCTCATGTCTTCTTCCGGGTCAGCTTCCTCCTCAGGTGTGCTCTCCCTGATGGATGGAGCACGGCTGCAGCAGCTCCGGACCGCCCTCTCTCACCCTCTGGTGGGAGGGCGCCTGCCTCTGCCCTGTAATTTGCAGCAGTGGAATGCGAGGGGAGTGGGCTGTCCCCTCAGATCGAAGCTGGAGGAACCAGCATGTGGTGCTCTTTCCCTCCACAGTGAGCGGCCGTGTTCCAGGCAGAAGCTGCCCCCCGGCCTGGGTGCTGGAGGGATGATGCCGCGGAGCACGCCCGCAGCCGAGGAACACGGAGCACTGCCGGGATTCGCCTCTGTCTCCGTGAGTGCTAGGTCTGGGTGTCTGCTACCGCAGCCCAGCACACCCTGCCTGATCCAGCCCACAAACAGTGTCTGCTGAGGGTCTGGACCTGGGCGTCTCTGTGTCCTGTTTCCCCACATGGGGACCCGGTCAACACCTGGTGCCTGACGGGTGCCAGCCCCTGTCCACGTTACTCTTGCTGACCGGGTCTCTGGGGGTGGCTTCCTTTTGCTGGCTGCTTGCCCTCCTGGCTCCAGTCTAAAGCACCCAACTGGGTTCCAGGCACTCGTCAGGAGCAGGTGACCAGCGCCAGCTCACCTGCTGACCCGTGGAAATGAGTCGCCCCCCGCCCCGTGCTCCTTGTGAGCTTGGGGCCTGATGCGCTCTCTCCTGGATAGAGTAGCTAAGAGCTTGCCTTCAACCGACACAGGAAGGAAATCAATGCCCATCACCAGTTTTCAAAAATTTATTTTCTCTACAATTGTGGCAAAAATAAGGCACTGGAGCTAGAATGTCTCCTGAAGTCAGAAAGAGCCAGGACTCCAGTGTAGCCTCTGTTCAGCTGCAGACTCATTGGGAGCTGCCTCGAGCGGGAGGCTTCTCACAGAGCGGCCTCTCCCCCTCTCGCTCTGGTGCCTGCGGAGGAAGGACATTGATCATCAACCAGAGCTTCCTGCTCTCAGCCTGCGGGGGCCTCTTGATGCAGCCTCGCCTGATCCCGTCGACCCTCCTCCCGGACGGGGTCTCCATTTCTGGAAATCCGTTCAGTAAATATACCTGTGTGTATGTGTGTGTATATACATAGGGCTTTCCGAGTGTCTCAATGGGTAAAGAAACTGCTTACAGTGTGGAGACGCAGGAGACATGGGTTCAGTCTCCAGGTCTGGAAGATCCTCTGGAGGAGGGCATGGCAGCCCGCTGCAGTATTCCTGCCTGGGAATCTCTTGGACAGACGCACCTAGGGGCTACTGTCCACAGGGTCACAAAGAATTGGATATTACTGAAGAGACTAAGCATGCATGAACACACACAGATTAGACAGATAGATAGAATTAACTACTCACTGAAGTGTTGTTTATAAACATCTAAGACCACAGCCACTGAAACGTGCCCACACTGGGACGGGTTAAACACCACGTGTTCACAGGTCATAGAACCCATGTGGCTGCTTTCAGGAATGAGGCTCCTCTATGCCTGGCGCCTGGGGGAGAGAGAGGCTCCCAGTTTTCCCAGTGGGGCCCAGGACTAGACCTGGAGTGATAGAGGCAGAGCTAGAGGGGTCACGTGGGGGTCACTGGGGTACACGAGTCAGGGGACTGGGTGTGAACCTCTGTCAGGTCCCTGCTGCCTGGCCTCCAGGGAAGGGCCTCTTTTCTGGGTCCCCAGCAGTTCTGTGAACTCCAAGAACAGAGGACGATTTCCCTTTGTCCTTTACACAGAGAGGGTTGTGTTGTGGCACTGAAATGCTGGACACCAGGGTACACTCTGGACCCTTGACCCCGAAGGGCAAGGTCATATTTGCATCTCCCTGGCGCTGCACCTGGACCACAGGCTGGCAGACAGCAGGCTCTTCTCCCCTGTCCTTGTCCCCAGGTCGCCTCCTGCAGGGCAGCCTGGCTTCAGGGATGAGTGCACAGAACCCTCCTGGTTCACGCGGCTGGTCTCAGGCGGCGTGACAGGGTGACAGTGGCCCGGGGACACACCTGACTGGCCCTGGGCTCTCACTGGGAGTAAAGGCAGGAAGCACACAGTGCTGTCACTGGTCACTTGGAGGAGGAGGTGCAGGTGGAGGCCGGGCACCGAGAACATAGCGGAGCCTGAGGACAGATGTGCCCTCCCCGGGCACCTCCCCTCAGGCCAGGCCTGCTCCAGGGTCCCCACGTGTCCCTGACCAGGCTTGTCCCAAGGCCTCCCCCATGCCTTACTGCCTGGGGTCAGCACGGCCGGCAGCTGCAGGAGCTTTCTGCTCATAGCACCAGTGCACCAAACCTGGTTTTCAAGGAGAACTAAGTGAAGGAGGAGCTGGGCTTGGACTGGAGGCTGGGAAGCTGACCCCACTGGGGATGTGGCTGTGGTCACCACCACAGGAGGGAATCCTGGCTGTCACCCCAGGCAGGCCAGGCCCTGGGGCTGCAATAGAGCCAAGCTGTTGTTTGGTGGCAGCCCGGGACCCAAGGGGATCTTCTCCCAGCCGTGGGGAGGGGCCTCAGGAAAGCCTCCATGTCTGGGACTTATTCTAACTAGAGGTCCAGCCTGGGTCCAGCTCTGCTCCTTCTCTGTCTAATGAGACCTTAGTCTCTCGTCTTCATTGTCTCTCTGTCCCCTCCCTGTTTACCTTTCATCAGCTTTGCCTCACACTCAAGAGCCAGTCTGAAATACTAATTGTACTTGTGCTGACTTATTTACTTATTTATCTTCCCCTCCAGGATCCTGGAATCTGGGACATCTAAAGAAGCCCAGGCCAAACTCATTGTCTGAATTTGTTGTGATGTTGTTAAGTCAAGAAACCCCGCAAACCAGTAGCCCAAGAAGATACCCGGACTGTACATTCTTCAAACAAAATAACTGCAGGTGCTTTTTATACATATGCAATATGTAGCTGCGTACACACATGCACACACATGTGAACATATGTGTGTGTACACACACTTTCATGTGCACACAAGCACGCTAACTCACAGACGGTGTGGGCAGCCATCTCAGGGTGGAGCAGGATTTTAAATATCTATGAGATACCTCCTCTCCTCAGCCCTGCCCAGAATTACCATTTGAACCCATCTGGGGACAAGTTTGAGAGTTTAAAAGAGTTTAACTGCTGTTCCCAGTTCAGGATACACCTGTTCTTGTATCCTCTCCTGTTCCCCTGACTTAGAGTTTAAACATGTGACTTGCTCTTGCCACATGATGGAAAGATAAGGGTAGTGGGGCAGTTCTGAGCTGGACTCTGGAGCCTTCTGGTATGTTCTGTTACTTCTTACTTCTCTGCTATTGTGGGGAGAACAAGCCTAGGCTGGCCCATCCATCCCAGAGGGGATAAGACATGAGGACCAGAGACCCCTCAGCCACTCTTAGCCCAGACCAGGCAGTCCCTGGTCCTCTGCTGACCCATGAATGAGCCTGGAGGCCAGGCGGCCCACCTGAGCCAACCCACAGCAGGCCTGTAGGTCCGTGAGAGTGCTGGCTGCTGTTTAGGCATCAGGGTTCCGGGATGTGGCACGCCTGTGACCACAGCTGACGCCCAATCTGTCCCCTTCCCAATCTGAGCACCAGGGAGGCTGGGGTCTTCCTGTGCTACAAGGGCTCCTCCCTCACTGAAGCGACCATCCCCCAAAACAGGAGGGAGGGACCCTCTTCCTTCGAATGCATACAGAGGAGTCTAATCAGAAAAGGACACTTCTCTGTCTAATGAGACTTAGCCTCTCCAGGTCCCTCCCTGTTTACCTTTCATCAGCTTTGCCTCACACTCAAGAGCCAGTCTGAAATACTAATTGTACTTGTGCTGACTTATTTACTTATTTATCTTCCCCTCCAGGATCCTGGAATCTGGGACATCTAAAGAAGCCCAGGCCAAACTCATTGTCTGAATTTGTTGTGATGTTGTTAAGTCAAGAAACCCCGCAAACCAGTAGCCCAAGAAGATACCCGGACTGTACATTCTTCAAACAAAATAACTGCAGGTGCTTTTTATACATATGCAATATGTAGCTGCGTACACACATGCACACACATGTGAACATATGTGTGTGTACACACACTTTCATGTGCACACAAGCACGCTAACTCACAGACGGTGTGGGCAGCCATCTCAGGGTGGAGCAGGATTTTAAATATCTATGAGATACCTCCTCTCCCTCAGCCCTGCCCAGAATTACCATTTGAACCCATCTGGGGACAAGTTTGAGAGTTTAAAAGAGTTTAACTGCTGTTCCCAGTTCAGGATACACCTGTTCTTGTATCCTCTCCTGTTCCCCTGACTTAGAGTTTAAACATGTGACTTGCTCTTGCCACATGATGGAAAGATAAGGGTAGTGGGGCAGTTCTGAGCTGGACTCTGGAGCCTTCTGGTATGTTCTGTTACTTCTTACTTCTCTGCTATTGTGGGGAGAACAAGCCTAGGCTGGCCCATCCATCCCAGAGGGGATAAGACATGAGGACCAGAGACCCCTCAGCCACTCTTAGCCCAGACCAGGCAGTCCCTGGTCCTCTGCTGACCCATGAATGAGCCTGGAGGCCAGGCGGCCCACCTGAGCCAACCCACAGCAGGCCTGTAGGTCCGTGAGAGTGCTGGCTGCTGTTTAGGCATCAGGGTTCCGGGATGTGGCACGCCTGTGACCACAGCTGACGCCCAATCTGTCCCCTTCCCAATCTGAGCACCAGGGAGGCTGGGGTCTTCCTGTGCTACAAGGGCTCCTCCCTCACTGAAGCGACCATCCCCCAAAACAGGAGGGGAGGGGACTCCTCTCTACAGTATCTGTTGAAGATACCAGGCATTTACACGCCGAACTGCTTTTTATCCACTTAAGAGGGAGTCTACAACTCAGAAAAGGAACACGTAATTATTGCTTATGAAGGTTTTATGACTGTGTTATGGGACAAATCTATCTCTGCTCAGAAGTTAGTAAGAAAAATGTCTGGAAACAAGCCTCCTGATTGGCAAAGTGCAAGCGCTGGCTCCCACTGGGAGCTGGGGCATCAGGGGCGTTTATGGTCAGAACACCTGGCAGCATTGGGCTTCCCCTGGTGGTCCAGTGGGTAAGGACACCGCCTTGCAGTGCAAGGGGCGCCAGTTCGATCCCTGGCCTGGGAAGGTCCCACGTGCCGCAGAGCGGCTGGACCGATGTGTCCAATTACCGAGCTGGAGCTCTGGAGCGCATGCGCCCAGAGCAGGCGCTCTGCGACAACAGAGGCCACCGCGATGGGAGGCCCACACGGGCCAAAGAACAAAGATGAATGAAAATAGATAAATGAAAGACCAATAGAAGTGGCCCACCCACTCCCCTCCCTCCCCAACCTGAACCCCGCCCAAAATAAATCTTTAAAAAAAAAAAAAAAGAACACCTGGCGGCAAGAAGACTGACCCTGGATGGTCTGCTGAAGCCGGGGTCACCCTGGACCTGTGTGGAGTCCCCCTTCCCTGGGGAAGAGCTCTCTCATCATCACAGCAACCCTGAGATGTGGCCCTGGGAGGCAGAGTCCGTGCACGTTGCGGGGGGAATGACAAACAGGCTTCAAGCTTATTTTGGTCACCCCAGGGTGTCGGAGACAGGACCCCATGGATCCCGACTCACCACATCCGCCCCCATGGGGGCCGTGAGGTCTGAGTCCAGCCCGGGACACCACAGGTCTGGGCTGTGAGTGGAGCAGAAGGCGGCCAGGTGCACATACTGCTGTGTCTGGAGAAGATTGGGCAGGGGGTGGTTCCAGGAGGGTCTTACTCTGTCTCTTTTCACCCCCTCCCCCCACCGCACCTACCACATGGGCAGACCCTGCCCCTGCTCGTGACTCCAGCCCAGCCTGGGGCTGCATTTAGGTCCATTGCAGACTGGCGTCCCCACAGTGCAGTGAACCACCCACCTAGTGGGACCTGAGAGATGCTCCCTGCTCCCTGCTGGTCCAGGAAGCTGGGCCTCAGGGGCCTTCACTGCCTCCGTTCCAGCTCAGGCGGACAGAGAGCTCGGGGAGGGCTGAGACCCGCCCACAGTGACCCTCCAGCAGCAGCCCCTGCGGCCTCGGACGCTAGGGCCTCATTCTCCCAGGGCGATGCGCACAGCGTCTGCTGATGGTGACGGGTCCCAAGCCCAGAGCTCCATCCAGCTACCGAGGAGAGGAGCAGAGCCTCAGGATCCTGTCCTGACGTCCCTTCCTCCATCCCTGACAGGTCACCTCCTGCCCGTGTCTCACTGTCCTCACGTGTAGGCCACAGTAATGGTACCTATGGCCTCTGCAGAAATTAAATGTCTGAACCCACAGAAGGTTTCAGGAGGCACGTGTGCATTCGCCTCACTACTCCATGCTGGATGGAGTGCCTCTGCCCAAGCACTGGGGATCTGCCATCCAGGCTGGGCCTCCCCTCACAGACTAGCCTTCCGCCAGTGTCTTCTGCACAACCCAGGTTCAACAGGATGAAGGAGCTGCGCCCCCAGCCCATGTCTCCTGTGCTCAGATATCCTGAAAATCCTGGGATCAAACCAGGCCAACCAGACGCTCTGCCGCGGCCCCTGTCAGCACTGTTCCCACCAGGAGGAGGCAGTGCCAGGGCTTCTCAGGGGTAACACTTGGCTTTGCAGAGCATCTCTGTGCCTAGAGAGGGGCCACACACGTGCACAGCCTGCCCCACTGTCCTCCATCACTAACTTCCTCTAGCCTGGATCCCTGCAAACAAACTTACTGTCAAATAGACAAAATGGGAAGAAACTCTTCCTCCCACAAGAGACATACCAGGAGGCAGCTGGCTTTGTTTGCCTCTAACAACAGACAGAAAATAAACTGGCTTTAGTTTGTCCAGGACTTACAGCCCAGTCCCAGCCCCTTGTTAGTAGCGATGCTGTGACTCTGGAAACATCTCTGACCCACTCAGCTCCTGCCTTCAGACCTTCAGGGCTGAGACGGAAATTGCCTTCCTGGAGCACCTAGATGCCCACCTCCCGGCCAGGGAGAAGCTCAGTGACAGCTCCCCAGCACAATATGCCTCAAATAAAAGCCTCCTGATAAAATAGCATGAATCTCCCTTCCACAGGTTTCTCTCCCGAGAGTGGACACTCCAGAATCTCCAGTTTTAACACTGGACGTTATAAGTGTTGAGTTGTCCTAGTTCCCTATCAGAGACTCAGACATCAAAATCCCTCCCCCACCCACACTCAGTGCCCCTGCGGGGGTCACACTCCCCCCTACTGCCGACACTGTGCTCCCAACAGCCACCTTCAGAGGTGGAACTTCCTGTACAGTGAGGACCGCCCACACTGCCTGAGACCAGGAGGGAAGCCAGCCCTCCAGTCTGCCCCCAGATGCTTCCTGATTTGACATTTTCATCCCAAGATCTTCACTTAGAGCCAGTGCCCTGAGTTTTGCATTCAGATGACATAGGCTGAGATTGTTGGTGTTGGATTTTTCTGAGAAATTCTCTGAATTTTCTAGTTCACCTTTATTTTATGCTTTGAACAGCTTCGCTGAGTTATTATTGGCAAAAAATGAGAGGCACTTACTGATAATTTTGGACATGTGTGTATCCGTGGGAAGCCCCCACCACAGCCACGGCAGTGGGCATGCTCATCACACAGAGCTCCTCGTTTGTTTGGTCCTCCTACCTTCTGCCTGGCAACCGGTGCCCTGCCTGCTGTCATGATAACGTATTTCCATTTTCTAGAACTTTGTACAAATGGATTCCTACTATTTGCACTCATTTTCTCTGGCTTCTTTTACTCAGAATAACTGTTGGAGGTTCATGGGGCTGCATACATCTTAGCTCATCCATTTCATTGCTGAGTAGTTCCCTGTATGTGTGGACCACAAGTGGTTTTCCATTCAACTGCTGATGGATTTTTGAGTTAACACCCAGTTTTCATTCATTACAAATAGAGTTGCTGTGAATATTTGTACACAGGTTTCTGCCTAGACATTTGCTTTCATTTCTCGGGAAATAAAAGTGCTGGATCACATGTGAATTTGAATGTTGTATTTCTGAAATCCCATGTTAGTAGCGATGCTGTGACTCTGGAAACATCTCTGACCCACTCAGCTCCTGCCTTCAGACCTTCAGGGCTGAGACGGAAATTGCCTTCCTGGAGCACCTAGATGCCCACCTCCCGGCCAGGGAGAAGCTCAGTGACAGCTCCCCAGCACAATATGCCTCAAATAAAAGCCTCCTGATAAAATAGCATGAATCTCCCTTCCACAGGTTTCTCTCCCGAGAGTGGACACTCCAGAATCTCCAGTTTTAACACTGGACGTTATAAGTGTTGAGTTGTCCTAGTTCCCTATCAGAGACTCAGACATCAAAATCCCTCCCCCACCCACACTCAGTGCCCCTGCGGGGGTCACACTCCCCCCTACTGCCGACACTGTGCTCCCAACAGCCACCTTCAGAGGTGGAACTTCCTGTACAGTGAGGACCGCCCACACTGCCTGAGACCAGGAGGGAAGCCAGCCCTCCAGTCTGCCCCCAGATGCTTCCTGATTTGACATTTTCATCCCAAGATCTTCACTTAGAGCCAGTGCCCTGAGTTTTGCATTCAGATGACATAGGCTGAGATTGTTGGTGTTGGATTTTTCTGAGAAATTCTCTGAATTTTCTAGTTCACCTTTATTTTATGCTTTGAACAGCTTCGCTGAGTTATTATTGGCAAAAAATGAGAGGCACTTACTGATAATTTTGGACATGTGTGTATCCGTGGGAAGCCCCCACCACAGCCACGGCAGTGGGCATGCTCATCACACAGAGCTCCTCGTTTGTTTGGTCCTCCTACCTTCTGCCTGGCAACCGGTGCCCTGCCTGCTGTCATGATAACGTATTTCCATTTTCTAGAACTTTGTACAAATGGATTCCTACTATTTGCACTCATTTTCTCTGGCTTCTTTTACTCAGAATAACTGTTGGAGGTTCATGGGGCTGCATACATCTTAGCTCATCCATTTCATTGCTGAGTAGTTCCCTGTATGTGTGGACCACAAGTGGTTTTCCATTCAACTGCTGATGGATTTTTGAGTTAACACCCAGTTTTCATTCATTACAAATAGAGTTGCTGTGAATATTTGTACACAGGTTTCTGCCTAGACATTTGCTTTCATTTCTCGTGGGTGAGAATCTAGAAGTAGGTTGGCTGGATCACATGTATGTGTGTGTTAACTTTTCAAGAAACTGTTGCAGTATTTCTGAAATTGTTGTGCCATATCATGCTGTTGCCAGGCGCATGTAAGAGTTCTGGTTGATTCACATCCTCAACCATACTCTGTCCAGCAAGTCTTTTAAAGTTCCTCCAGTCTAATAAGGTGTACAGTGGTATTTTTCAACACCTTTTTGGGATGTAATTTACACATAACATTGATTTGTCTGGTAGCTCAGCTGGTAAAGAATCTTCCTGCAATGTGGGAGACCTGGGTTTGATTCCTGGGTTGAGAAGATCTCCTGGAGGAGTGTATGACAACCCACTCCAGTATTATTTCCTGGGGAATTCCATGGACAGAGGAGCCTGCCAGGGTACAGTCCATGGGGTCACAAAGAGTCTGACACCACTGAGCAATTGAGCAACAACAAACATACAATTCATGATTTTCAGTACATTTAAAGTGCTGCACAACCATCACCATAATGAAAATATAGACATTCCCTCACTCTCAAAAAGATCCCATTTGCAGTCACACTCAGTTCTCACCCCAGCCTCTAGCAACCAGGAGTCTACTGTCTGTCTCTGTGGATCTGCCCGCCTGACTTTCCGCGTGAATGGAATGATACGGAAGGACTTCCCATCTGGCTTCTTTCACCTAACATTATGTTTTGGCAATTCACTCAAGATGTTGCATGCATCAGTGCTTGGTTTCTTTACTGGCAATTACTATGCCAGTAATCTCATATAACACATTTTGTCTCTTTATTCACCACTTAGTGGCTGTTTTAACTATTTGGGGCTTTGACTGCATGGTATGCCATGAGCAGTTGTGCACAAATCTTTGTGTACACGTCTGCTTTTATTTATCTTGAGAAGATAGCCAAGGAGTGAAATCTTTTACTCAGAATAACTGTTGGAGGTTCATGGGGCTGCATACATCTTAGCTCATCCATTTCATTGCTGAGTAGTTCCCTGTATGTGTGGACCACAAGTGGTTTTCCATTCAACTGCTGATGGATTTTTGAGTTAACACCCAGTTTTCATTCATTACAAATAGAGTTGCTGTGAATATTTGTACACAGGTTTCTGCCTAGACATTTGCTTTCATTTCTCGTGGGTGAGAATCTAGAAGTAGGTTGGCTGGATCACATGTATGTGTGTGTTAACTTTTCAAGAAACTGTTGCAGTATTTCTGAAATTGTTGTGCCATATCATGCTGTTGCCAGGCGCATGTAAGAGTTCTGGTTGATTCACATCCTCAACCATACTCTGTCCAGCAAGTCTTTTAAAGTTCCTCCAGTCTAATAAGGTGTACAGTGGTATTTTTCAACCCCTTTTTTGGGATGTAATTTACACATAACATTGATTTGTCTGGTAGCTCAGCTGGTAAAGAATCTTCCTGCAATGTGGGAGACCTGGGTTTGATTCCTGGGTTGAGAAGATCTCCTGGAGGAGTGTATGACAACCCACTCCAGTATTATTTCCTGGGGAATTCCATGGACAGAGGAGCCTGCCAGGGTACAGTCCATGGGGTCACAAAGAGTCTGACACCACTGAGCAATTGAGCAACAACAAACATACAATTCATGATTTTCAGTACATTTAAAGTGCTGCACAACCATCACCATAATGAAAATATAGACATTCCCTCACTCTCAAAAAGATCCCATTTGCAGTCACACTCAGTTCTCACCCCAGCCTCTAGCAACCAGGAGTCTACTGTCTGTCTCTGTGGATCTGCCCGCCTGACTTTCCGCGTGAATGGAATGATACGGAAGGACTTCCCATCTGGCTTCTTTCACCTAACATTATGTTTTGGCAATTCACTCAAGATGTTGCATGCATCAGTGCTTGGTTTCTTTACTGGCAATTACTATGCCAGTAATCTCATATAACACATTTTGTCTCTTTATTCACCACTTAGTGGCTGTTTTAACTATTTGGGGGCTTTGACTGCATGGTATGCCATGAGCAGTTGTGCACAAATCTTTGTGTACACGTCTGCTTTTATTTATCTTGAGAAGATAGCCAAGGAGTGAAATTGCTGGATCATACTCATCTTTCAATTTACATTCATTAAAAAAGAAAACTGATAGACTATGTACTGATCTGAATGTCTGTGCCCTGCCCCACCATGTATATGTTGAAATCCTAGCCCCCAAGATGATGTACTGTGAGATGCAGTTTTTGGCGAAGGTGATTAGGTCATGGGGTGGCGTCCTCATGAACGTCATTAGTGCCCTTACGAAAGAAATTCAAGAATAGTCCCTCTCCCTTCCACCCTGTAAGGACACCATGACAAGAGGGCCGTGAACTAGAACCTGGGCTCTCACCAGACACTGAATGCGCTGGCGCCTTGATCTGGGACTTCTCAGCCTCCAGGACTGTGACAAATAAATTCCTGTTGTTTCTAAGCTACCCAGCCAGTTTATGGAATTCTTTTATAGCAGGCCAAATGGACCAAGACAGATTGTTTTTCCAAGTGACTGGGCCATTTCATATTCCTCCTAGCAATGCATGAATATTAAAGTCATTTCATATACTTCTCTCTTTTATTTCCTCCAGTTTTATTGAGATATAATTGGCATATAACTTCATATTAGTTTTAGGCATACAGCATAATGATTTTATATGTGTATGTATTACAAGATAATCACAATAATTTTAGTTAACATCCATCACCTCACAAAGTTAAAAATGAGATGTGATAAGAACTTTTAAGATCTACTCTTTAGGGAATTCCCTGGTGGTCCAGTGGCTAAGACTCTGTGCTCCCAATGCAGGGGGCCCGAATTCAAACCCTGGTCAGGGAACTAGAGCCCACATGCTACAACGGAGACCCAATGCAGCCAAATAAATATTTTTAAAAGAAAAAAAAAAGATCTACTCTTTATACATAACCCCAAATCAAAAGACATATAACAATAACTTCACTGTACACCTGCAATTAATGCAACACTGTAAATCAACTAGACTCTAATTAAAAAAAAAAAATCTACTCTCTAAAATTTTTTTTTAAATATCTGCTTTCTTGGATTTGCCTGATGGTCCAGTGGTTAAGAATCTTCCTACCAATGTAGGGAACATGGTTCAGTCTCTGGTCCTGGAAGACCTCACATACCACAGGGCAACTACACCCATGCGTGAAGCGTGAGCACCTAGAACCAAGGCTCCACAACAAAGAAGTCACTGAAACAAGAAGCCGCATGCTGAAACTAGAGAGCAACCTCTGTTCAGCATGACTAGGGAAAGCGCAAGCCCAGCAACAAAGTCCCTGCACAGCCATAAGGTATCTTAAAAACTCTCTTACGAAATTTCACGTGTGCCATACAGAGTTGTTAACTATCATCACCACGCTGTGTGATTACATCCCCACCACGTGCTTTTTTCTGTTTTTTATTTAAATATATTTAAAATTTTTTTACAGTGTTGTGTTGATTTCTGCCTACAATAATGCACATCAGCCATAGTTTTACAAATATCCTCTCCCTCCTTAGCCTAACTTTTTTATTGTCATTCTAATAGGGGTGCAACTGTATCACACTTCAGAACTTTAGTTTTATTTTTCTAATTATTCATGATTTTGAGAATCTTATTGTGAACTTAGCACATGTGTGTGACATATATATGGTACATATACACATGTCTGTCATTATTGCTGTCATGCCTGCTCAAATCTTTTCTTCATATTTATTGAATTGTGTGTTTTGAGTGTTCTTGGATATTCTGAATACAAATATTTCTTTGCTTATATGATTTGGAAATGTTTTCTCTTTCAGCCTGTAGCTTGTCTTTTTATCTCCATGTCATATTTTCAGAACTGAAGGATTCATTTTGGTAAATTTGTCATTATTTTTTAAAGATCATGCTTTTGGCTTTACATCTAATAGCTCTTTGCCTAAAGTATGGGCATGAATAATTTATCCTACATTTTCTCCTAAGAGTTTTACAGTTTTCCATTTTCCATTTGATCTATAACCAGCCATATATGCTTGTTTTGTTTTTCTATAAGGCACAAGACTTCCTTAGATATTCATTTATTTTTTTATGTTTTACATATGAATGTCAAACTTTCCAACACTGCTAGCTGAATATATTATATCTACTTCACTGAATGAGTCTTCCAACTTTGGGAAACAATGAGCTTCCCTACTATTGCGGGTCTGTTTCTGGATTGTATAATTATTGTGAATCTGTTTCTGGATCTTATAACCTCTTCCCTTGATGTCATTTTCTCTGTTTTCACCGACACCACACTCTCTTAGTTACTTTATGAGAATTCTTATTCTTCCTCAAAGTTATGTTGGCTGTCCTATCTTACCTGCTTTTTCAAATGAATTTTAGAATCATTTTGTCCCTATCTACACACAATTCCTGCTAGAACTGTTGTCTTACATCACACACAGAGATTACTGCGGGAAGAACTGACATCCTAACTCCTGAGTTCTCATGTACATGATCATGGTGGATCTCTTTACTTACTTTGATCTTCTTTGACTTGTGGCCTCAGTGTTTAGTAGTGTCCAGATGACAGATCCTGCACATGTTCATAACCAGTGGTAAAGTGTTTTGTGGTTCACATTTGCACTTCTTGTCCATAACAACATGATTCATTTTTGTCTGTTAATCTACACACTAAGACCATGCTTGATTCATATTAATTACCAGAGAGTCTTCCTTTTCCTTTTGGTAGATTTGTTGCAATTTTCTTCATAGAGAATCACGTTGTCTATAAATGCAGGTAATTTTATTTCTTTTGTTTCCACATACCTGATTTTTTCTACTCTTTCCTGCCCAGTGCCCTCCTTAAGACATCCAGACAAGGTTTTCCAGGACAGCTCAGGGTGGACAACCTCCCTGTGTTCCAGGCTTGCCCTGCACAGTGTAACTTAGATGTGTGGGTGATGATCTCTCTCGAGTTAAAGAAAACAAGGGAATTAAAGTTAAAGAGAAAGCAAGGGAAGTCAAGAAAAACATCTACTGCTTCATTGACTATGCTAAAGCCTTTGTGTGGATCACAACAAACTGTGGAAAATTCTTAATAAGGTGGGAATACCAGACCACCTTACCTATCTCCAAGGAAACCTGCATATAGGTCAACAAGCCACAGTCAGAACCAGACATGGAAAAACGAACTGGCTTAAAATGGGGAAAGGAGTATGACAAGGCTGTTTATTGTCTCCCTGTTTATTTAACTTATGTGCAGAGTACACCATGAAAAATACTTGCCTGAATGAATCACAGGCTGGGATCAAGATTTCCAGGAGAAATATCAACAACCTCAGACACACAGATGATACCACTCTAATGGCAGAAAGTGAAGAGGAACTGAAGAGCCTCTTGATGAGGGTGAAGGATGAGAGTAAAAATGCTGGCTTAAAATTCAACATTCAAAAAACTAGGATCATGGAATCCAATCCCATCACTTCATGGCAAATAGATGGGGAAAAGTGGACATAGTGACAGATTTTATTTTCTTAGGCTCCAAAATGGCTGTGGACAGTGACTGCAGCAATGAAATTAAAAGACACTTGCTCCTTGGAAGAACAACTATGACAAATGACACAGCATACTAAAAAGCAGAGACATCACTTTGCCCACAAAAGTCTGTATAGTCAAAGCTATGATTTTTTCAATAGGCATGCACAGATGTGAGAGTTGGACCATAAAGAAGGCTGAGTGCCAAAGAATTGATGCTTTCAAACTGTGGTGTTGAAGAAGACTTTTTTTTGCCTCAAGTCATCATTTATTTTCATCCATCTTTATTCTTTGGCCTGTGTGGGCCTCCCATCTCAGTGGCCTCTCTGGCTGCAGAGCACTGGCTCTGGGCACATGCGCTCCAGAGCACTGGCTTATAATTAGACACACCTGCCCAGTCATTCCTTGGCATATAGGATCTTCCCAGGCCAGGGATCAAACCGGTGTCCCTTGCACAGCAAGACAGACTCTTTACCCACTGAACCACCAGGGAAGCCCTGAAGAAGACTCTTGAGAGTCACTTGGACTGCAAGGAGATCAAACCAATCAATCCTAAAGGAAATCAACCCTGAATATTCATTGGAAGGACAGATGCTGAAGTTGAAGCTCCAATATTCTGGCCACTTGATGCAACAAGTTGACTCAGTGGAAAAGACCATGATGCTAGGAAAGATTGAAGGCAAACAAAGAAGAGGGCAGCAGAGGATGAGATGGTAGATAGGCTCACCAACTCCATGGGCATGAGTTTGAACAAACTCTGGGAGATGGTGAAGGACAGGGAGGCCTGGCATGCTGCAGCCCATGGGGTCACAAAAAGTCACACATAACTTGCCTGAATGAATCACAGGCTGGGATCAAGATTTCCAGGAGAAATATCAACAACCTCAGACACACAGATGATACCACTCTAATGGCAGAAAGTGAAGAGGAACTGAAGAGCCTCTTGATGAGGGTGAAGGATGAGAGTAAAAATGCTGGCTTAAAATTCAACATTCAAAAAACTAGGATCATGGAATCCAATCCCATCACTTCATGGCAAATAGATGGGGAAAAGTGGACATAGTGACAGATTTTATTTTCTTAGGCTCCAAAATGGCTGTGGACAGTGACTGCAGCAATGAAATTAAAAGACACTTGCTCCTTGGAAGAACAACTATGACAAATGACACAGCATACTAAAAAGCAGAGACATCACTTTGCCCACAAAAGTCTGTATAGTCAAAGCTATGATTTTTTCAATAGGCATGCACAGATGTGAGAGTTGGACCATAAAGAAGGCTGAGTGCCAAAGAATTGATGCTTTCAAACTGTGGTGTTGAAGAAGACTCTTTTTTTTTTGCCTCGAAGTCATCATTTATTTTTCATCCATCTTTATTCTTTGGCCTGTGTGGGCCTCCCATCTCAGTGGCCTCTCTGGCTGCAGAGCACTGGCTCTGGGCACATGCGCTCCAGAGCACTGGCTTATAATTAGACACACCTGCCCAGTCATTCCTTGGCATATAGGATCTTCCCAGGCCAGGGATCAAACCGGTGTCCCTTGCACAGCAAGACAGACTCTTTACCCACTGAACCACCAGGGAAGCCCTGAAGAAGACTCTTGAGAGTCACTTGGACTGCAAGGAGATCAAACCAATCAATCCTAAAGGAAATCAACCCTGAATATTCATTGGAAGGACAGATGCTGAAGTTGAAGCTCCAATATTCTGGCCACTTGATGCAACAAGTTGACTCAGTGGAAAAGACCATGATGCTAGGAAAGATTGAAGGCAAACAAAGAAGAGGGCAGCAGAGGATGAGATGGTAGATAGGCTCACCAACTCCATGGGCATGAGTTTGAACAAACTCTGGGAGATGGTGAAGGACAGGGAGGCCTGGCATGCTGCAGCCCATGGGGTCACAAAAAGTCACACATAACTTGGCAACTGAACAATAACAACCAGTCCTTGTTTTTGAGGAGTTTTGTCATGCAAATATATTTAATATTGTGAAATGTTTCTTTTTGTGTCTTTGATATAATCATGTGTTTTGGGTTTGATGGGGGGAATCCATTAATATGAAGCATGTTTCAATTGATTTTTGAATATTGAACCAGACATATATGCGTACCTATATCACACACACTTCTTTTCATGATGATAAGCTTTTACATTTTTCATGATTGCATTTTTTAAAATATCTAACTGATGATTTTGTGTCTGTGTATGTAAGGGATATTGTTCTCTAGTTTTCTTGTCATGTGGTTGCATGATACTGATATCAGGGAGGAAATGCTGGCCTCTAAAGCCAGTTGCTGAGGGTTTTCTTCAGTTTTCTAGAAGGCACTGTGCACAATTAATATTTTTCTCTAAATGGTTGGTGTTTTTCCTTACTCAAAGTCTCCTTTGATATGAATATAGGATCTAGCTTTCATTTGATTAGCATCGCACAGTATGTCTTTTTTATGATTTTATCTTTCCCAGGATGCTATATTTAAAATGAGCTTCTGACAGATATCATGTAGGGGTGTGTGTGTGTGTTGGGATTGTTTTTCCTTTCTGTAATATTCCGACAGCATCTGCCAGGAGTGTCTAGGCCAGGGGCTCTCAAGTTTCGGTGTTTTCTCTGACAGGACAGGTGTTGAGTAGCTTTCACGCTGGGCCACAGGTCTCCTGCTGCGGCTCTTCCGCTCTGCAGTGTCACCTCGAAAGCACCAGAGACAATACACGGGTAGGGCTGGGTCTCCAGCCCAGGAAACCTTTGTTTACAAAAGCAGGCAGCGAACTGAACGTGGCCCAAAAGCTGAACCCTACGGAACCATGTTTTAGACTATTTATATTTAACATAATTACTGATACATCTCAATTATATCTAATCATTTATTGTATTTTTCTGTTTGCAGCCTCTGTTCTTAATGCCTCTCTGTCCCTTTCCTGGCCTCTTTTATAGCATGTAGTTGTTTTTCAATATTCTATTTAAAATTTTTTAGTATTTCAATTTATATGTTGATTTTTTAATATATCTTTTATATAGGTGTGTGTGTGTGTGTGTGTGTGTGCTCTCAGGGTTAAATGCACTTATTTAAACTTTTCACAATCGGCCTAACGCTGGTATTTTATGATGTCACATGGAACACAGGGACGATAGTGATCTAGGTCACCTCACCTTCATACCTTACGTTACAGGTGTCCAGTGTGTCACAGCTGCATGCCTTATAAACCCCATCGGTCAGTGATACACGCACTGTCAAGCACCTCTGTTAGAAGCCAGACAGGTTGTACAGGGTGACAGGAATAGGGGAGAGCAGGCTGTTGGTGGGCGGCTCCATGTCCTTCTGGGTAGGATGGGCTCTGGGTGAGCTTTGCTGTGGCCGCAGGTGTTGGAGGCTCCAGCTTCCCCTCCTGCCTTTGTCTGGGGTCCCTGGACCTGGCCTCCCCGTGTGCTCCTCTGCGGGGCCCTGCCGTTCTCTCAACCACATAATCACAGTTATTGCACCAGTGCTCAGTGGTTGTGGGTCTGGGGGAGAGAGTGGTCCACAGTCATATGATAGAATCTCTCCTTTAGCCACTGAGCCCTGGACCATGAGCTCCAGAGAGATGGATCCCTCTCCCCTCTCAGGTGAGATGAGGGCTGGAGGGAGTGCAGCGGGGTGACCCCTCCTCCAGGCCGGCACGGGCCTCAGGGCTGAGCACAGATGCACCCCCACCTTGAGAGCAGCGTTTGCTCCAGAGAAGGCTCTGCGCCTTTTCACAGGGACTCATCCCCTCCTTCGGCCTGAGTCACAGGGATCTTTCCTGGGTCTTCCCGGGGAGAGAGCCCAGTGGGGATCCTGGAGGTAAAACCCCGGGCCGTGTGGGCATCCCCTGACCCTACAGCCGCCAGGAGCCTCTTGCCCTCGTGTGAGTCCTCACTAAGGTGCGGCCATTCGTCCGCATCATCAAAGTGTTCCTGCCAGCTCGCATCCCCGCTGCTCCTGCCGCAGGTGAGCAGGTCCTGTCCTGACCCCTGCATCCTCTGCCTCTACAGATGTTCAGGCAGTGGTTTGTCTGCATCCTCACCTCTCAAAGCCTCCAGGTAAAGTTGATTTTAGTTTGTTCAGTTCTACAAGGTTTCCTAGATGAAAGAGAAAGCACCTACACTCTGTGATATCAGGGTGAAAATCAGGAGTTTTATGCTTTAAAGAATGAAGAGAGACAAACACCCAGTTTTGAAGACCTAGATCCTCACTGTTTCTGCTGCTCCTCCTCGCTTGTGATGTCCCGAGCCTCATCCGGTCTCTTTTCTCTCTGATCCTGAGGAGCTGCCTCGAGTTTCTTTCCCAGCAGGTCTGTTGCCAGCAGGTCTGGCTTCCTGCTTCTGAGGATGCCTCTGCATCACCTTTATTGATGATGTTTCCACTGGAGGGAAGCCTCTGGTGGACTCCGCTTCTTTCAGCCCTGGAAGCCCTGACTGCTCTGCTATCCTCTGAGTTTCTGTTTTCTGAGGAGAATTGTGAGGACATTCCACACAATGGCACACACACAGGGGAACAGCGATTGGAAAGTCCTCACAGATTTTCCCGAGGTTACTCATGAGTTTGCTTTTCAGCCGTTGCTTCTGACGTGCCCAAGTATGACTTTTTTCTGAATTTGTCCTGTTTGGGGCTCAGTTGGTGGCTTGAAGATCTAACTCGTTGTTTGGCAAGTTTGTGACCTGTTAGCAATGATTTTCTTCACCACACTCTTTCTCTCCTTCTGGAATTCTGATGGCATGAACGCTGGTCTCTCATAGCTTTGTGTTAGTCCACAGGTCTCTGCGTCTCTGTTTAGATCTTCCAGTATTATTCTCCTGGTTTCTCAGAATGGATAGATTTAATGAATCTATTATCAAGGCACTGACATTTTCCTTTGAAAACTCCATTCTGCCTCAGACCAGACAGTATTTTGTCTATTGGTTATTGTATTTTTCAGCTCTAAATTTTCATGTGATCTTCCATTTCTCATTCGAGTGTCTTTCTTTCCATTCGTTTAAAGAATGCTCATTTTTCTCCTCAGAACATAGTCAGAACAGCTGTTTTAAAGGGTTGTCTGATTATTTCAACATCTGTGTCGCCTGCAGTTGGTGTCTCTTAACTGGATTTCCCTCTTGCAAGGGATTGAGATGGTTCTGGTTCTTGATGGCAATTAAATTCAGGTTGTATTCTGAGCAGCTTTAATATTGGATGGCTCTGGATCTTGCTTAAATTCCACAGGGAAGGTTTGTTTCAGTGGCCAGTGGACCTGGGTAGGTGCATGCAGCAAGGCCCTGCCTTCGCTGCGTGGACTGTGGTCCAGCTCAGTTGCAAAGCCTCTGAAATGCTAGGTGTCTCTGTCCCTTGTGTGCTCTCTCCACCTGGCACTGGTCTAGCTTGGGGACAGCGTGCTGGTTGGTGTCAGAGCACAGATGGGTGGGTCAGGAGAGCCCAGCAGCAGTTCAGAAATGTCCATTTGGTTCCCTTCCTTGGTCTCCATCTTCTCTGCTCTCTCCCTGGCATGTTACCACCCTCAGGAGCTCCCCTTTCCCATCCACCCCTCCACACCCTAACCCTAACTCTAGCCCTTCTGGCTAAGGAACCTGGTACCTTAGGTTCCCTGTCCTGTGTGTAAAGTGCAACCCATTTCTGTGGTGAGTAGGGAGTGTGCTAAGGGCAAATGTGCAGCCCAGGGACACTCATCACACCTCCGCGTGTGCACCAAAGCCTCCAGGAATCCTGAGGGACCAGAGAGGGAGCTGCCAGCGGACGTCAGGACAGCACTGATGGAACCCTCTCAGAACAAGAGGCTCATGCAGCTCTGCACAGTGTATGTGCAGTGGCTCTGCAGTGATAGGGCAGGTGAGGAAACGTCACTTACAACACGGGCCCACCGAGGCACACATGAGGTTAAACACATTACATGCACTATATGTGTGCCGTATTCTACACAAAGCTCTAAAAAAGGAAAAGACATGGTATTAATGTTCAAGGTGACTTGCCTGATGATAGAAAGTGGATGATTGCTGGCTTTTCTGAGGTCTTTACTGTGTTTTCTAATCTCCTCTTTCTGCCATCAACATGCATCACTCACAGAGTCAATCAGACAGGAAGTTTTTAAACTTGGCTTTGTTCGCTGGCCCGTTCCTCCCTGGGTGTGTGTCTGGGTGAGAAGGGCCCCTGAATCTTCCCATCTTTGTGAAATGTGCATGCATTCTCTCTCACTCTCAGAGCAGAGATCACAGAAATCCAATCGAAACAGCAGTGAGACGGGACACAGACCTCTGTGCACAAGGAGCATCTCAGAATGTGTCTACAGTCTTGTCTGCGCGCGAGCTTTAATGTCTTGTGTTTTCATCCATGAACAAAAATGATCTGAGAGTGACTAATTCCCAGATAATTTATACTTGCCTTCAGAATACAGTAATTCCCTTTTTAATTAATGATTTCATCGCAGGAGAATTCATGTTTTAGAAATGTCTGCCTTGGGCAAATATTATAGCAGTTGGATTCTCCCTGAGCGATGGAGGGCTGGGGAAGAGCCGAGGGGTGTGCTGGGGGTTCAAGGAGAAAGCAAGATGGCTTGCAGATCCAAAGGCCCCCTCAGGCCTCTCCGCCCATCTGCAGAGCAACCCACGGGCCTCAACCGCCTAGGATGTCCCTGAACCACAGGTGATATAGGACAAGGCCGGCAAGAGGATTAAGAAGGGGTTAAAGAGAAATCTAGACAGAGCTCATGAACTCTAATTTAATGATTTATTCTCCTCATTGAAAGGAAAACTGCAGGGTTAGGCAGGGCTTGGAGGACATTCTTCTTCATGATAAGTTAAATAAACCACTTGTCTTTGTCCATTATTCACAGGGCTCCATGGAAAAATTTCCTCACGGCCTCTGTAGTCCTGTTAACAAGGGCACTCGCAGGAAGGTCTGCCCTCCACTGCCCCCCTCCCCTCCGCCCGTCTCGGCCCAGGTCACCAGCCTTGGCTAGCTCCTGCCAGAGTGGGTGGTTCTGCCCTCGGCAATTTTGCGAGATCACAGTCATTTCTCTGCACCCGGGGTCCCCTTCAGCCCCTGAAAGTCCTCTTATTGATAGGCTAATGGAATCTGAAAAACACTCTGGGGTCTCCCTGCCAAAACACAGTGAAAAGACGCATGCAACCAAAAACGTGTGACCGTCATATTATAACTGGATGACAGCCATTATAATGGGTGATATTTTCCATAAAGGATGTAATCACATCGCCATTGTGTTAAATAAAAGAAAGAAAGTGATACCAGCTCACGATCATTGCCTTTCATCACAGGAGATGTTATTTCCTTCTGAAATTGTGAGGGACCATCAGGCCCAGCAGCCACTGGTGTCACAACCTGTTGGTGTATGAGGCAGAAAATCTACCCTGGGGTGCGTGGGTGAGATGCTTGCTCACCGGCTTTGAAGCAGGGCTGATGGACGGCCCCTCACGGTCTCAGTCCCCACCCTCTGCCAGCTTCTTGTCCATACTGTGCGTGGGGCGCTGACCTGGGATCGTTCTTTAAATGAGGAGCCTTTGGGAGGGAGCCTTGCCTGCATCAGTGTCTGAACCCTGGGCCCACTGGTCAGAGATGTCAACAAGACCCCAGGTCCGCTCAGGAATCTCCACCAGGGGCCCGAGGGAGCTGGATAGCAAGGGGCGGGCAGCAAGGGCGCCTTCGGAGAAGACCCCTGCCTGAAAACCCAGCCTCCACCATGTTCCAAGTACAGAGGGGTTGGTTAGGCAGGATCTAAGTGTAATTACGTCGTTAGAGAAGATTCCACGGGGTTTTAACTGGATAATTCAAGCAATTAGACTGAAAAGGGGGTTGTTTGTCCTAATACTACCAAGGGGAAGGACACATGTCATTAACTGTCTTAGACCCTCTCCTTCCCAGAACAGAGAAGAATACCAGGAATCGAGGGAAAACTCCATCAGGTGAAGCCTCATCTCCTTCCACAGGATGGTCTCAGGATCCCCCAGAGAGACCCCACTCACACCTCGGACCCCCAAAGCTCACCATCCCCTACAAACAGCTTCTACAAAGTGAATAAAAAGTCAGGTTTTAATGACATAATTACTTACCATGATTATGTAATTAGTAAAAACACCATAATTATACACTTAGAACCTGAGATCAGTTATTACAGAAGCCCCATTCTGTCATTTGAACCATAATTTGTAATGGCAAACCTTGTAAAAATCCTGCCCAATGTGTAGAGAAGGCAATTTTAAAGGGATGACAACAGACGCCCTCAGCAAGCCAGATGCCAACAGTTTCTTCAGTTGTCAAAACGAAGTTCAGAGCCCTGGTGAGAGCTTCATCGCCATTGTGTTAAATAAAAGAAAGAAAGTGATACCCGCTCACGATCATTGCCTTTCATCACAGGAGATGTTATTTCCTTCTGAAATTGTGAGGGACCATCAGGCCCAGCAGCCACTGGTGTCACAACCTGTTGGTGTATGAGGCAGAAAATCTACCCTGGGGTGCGTGGGTGAGATGCTTGCTCACCGGCTTTGAAGCAGGGCTGATGGACGGCCCCTCACGGTCTCAGTCCCCACCCTCTGCCAGCTTCTTGTCCATACTGTGCGTGGGCGCTGACCTGGGATCGTTCTTTAAATGAGGAGCCTTTGGGAGGGAGCCTTGCCTGCATCAGTGTCTGAACCCTGGGCCCACTGGTCAGAGATGTCAACAAGACCCCAGGTCCGCTCAGGAATCTCCACCAGGGGCCCGAGGGAGCTGGATAGCAAGGGGCGGGCAGCAAGGGCGCCTTCGGAGAAGACCCCTGCCTGAAAACCCAGCCTCCACCATGTTCCAAGTACAGAGGGGTTGGTTAGGCAGGATCTAAGTGTAATTACGTCGTTAGAGAAGATTCCACGGGGTTTTAACTGGATAATTCAAGCAATTAGACTGAAAAGGGGGTTGTTTGTCCTAATACTACCAAGGGGAAGGACACATGTCATTAACTGTCTTAGACCCTCTCCTTCCCAGAACAGAGAAGAATACCAGGAATCGAGGGAAAACTCCATCAGGTGAAGCCTCATCTCCTTCCACAGGATGGTCTCAGGATCCCCCAGAGAGACCCCACTCACACCTCGGACCCCCAAAGCTCACCATCCCCTACAAACAGCTTCTACAAAGTGAATAAAAAGTCAGGTTTTAATGACATAATTACTTACCATGATTATGTAATTAGTAAAAACACCATAATTATACACTTAGAACCTGAGATCAGTTATTACAGAAGCCCCATTCTGTCATTTGAACCATAATTTGTAATGGCAAACCTTGTAAAAATCCTGCCCAATGTGTAGAGAAGGCAATTTTAAAGGGATGACAACAGACGCCCTCAGCAAGCCAGATGCCAACAGTTTCTTCAGTTGTCAAAACGAAGTTCAGAGCCCTGGTGAGAGCTTCAAGTTATAAAAGTCAGCACATTAAATACATAGAAAGTAGAAATAGGCTCTTCACACTGCTAATTTGTTACTGTTTCAAAATTCCTCACTCTGGAAGAGACTGTAAAACCCTCAGTGGTTCTTCAATACAAGGGCTAGGATTTTTTCTAAATATTCAGAAACAGTTGTGAGTGAGCACATGTATATGTTTGTGTAACTCATGGTTAAAGGTACTTCACATGAACGAAATTAAAAGATGCTTTCTCCTTGGAAGGAAAGCTATGACAAACTCAGACAGCATATTAAAATGCAGAGACACCACTTTGCCCCACAGTGGTCCACTTAGTTAAAGCTAGGGTTTTTCCTGCAGTCATGTATGAATGTTACAGTTGGACCATAAGGTAGGCTGAGCACTGAAGAATTCTGAATTGTGGTGCTGGAGAAGACTGTTAAGAGTCCCTTGGACTGCAAGGAGATCAATCCAGTCAATCCTAAAGGAAATCAACCCTGAATAGTCATTGGAAGGAATGATGCTGAAGCTGAAGCTCCAATACTTCAGCCAGCTGATGCGAAGAGCAGACTCATTGGAAAAGACCCTGATGCTGGGAAAGACTGAAGGCAGGAGGAGAAGGGGGCAGCACAGAGTGAGGTGGTTGGCCAGCATCACCAATTCAATGGACATGAATTGGAGTAAACCCCGGGAGATATTGGAGGAGAGAAGAGTCTTGTGTGCTTGAGTTCACGGGCTTGTAGAGCGTTGAAGATGACTTAGTGACTGGACAACAACATGAATGTCATGCACATGACTACATCATTTAATAGTCATCTCTGGGGAGCTAAGCTGTTTATTTAGAAACATCGCTCTAAAAGGAACCTCTGCTTCAGAAGCAGGTTTACAATCCCTGTGGTCCAGTTCCATGAGTGGAGGCTCTGGGGCATCAAAGGTGAAGTGGCGGGACTCTGGCAGTCCAGTGGCGAAGATTCTACACATCTATTTCAGGAGGCATGGGTTTGATTCCTGGGCAGGGAATTAAAATCCTGCATGCTGCATAGCACAGCCAAAGAAAATAAAAAGTCTTGGTCACACTTACAAAAAATAAAAACTGTTTTTGAAAAGGAATGAAAAGGTAAGCTTGATGTCCATCGACAGATGAATGGAGAAAGAAGCTGTGGTACATATATACACCGGAATATTATTCAGCCATAAAAAGGAACACATCTGAGTCAGCTCTGATAAGGTGGATGGACCTAGAACCTGTCATTCAGAGTGAAGCACATCAGAAAGAAAACTAATTTATATGAAAGCATATATGTGGAATCTAGAAAATGGTACAGGAATTTACACAAACCTAAGTGGGGCTTAGTGAAGGAATGCGAAATTAAAAGATGCTTTCTCCTTGGAAGGAAAGCTATGACAAACTCAGACAGCATATTAAAATGCAGAGACACCACTTTGCCCCACAGTGGTCCACTTAGTTAAAGCTAGGGTTTTTCCTGCAGTCATGTATGAATGTTACAGTTGGACCATAAGGTAGGCTGAGCACTGAAGAATTCTGAATTGTGGTGCTGGAGAAGACTGTTAAGAGTCCCTTGGACTGCAAGGAGATCAATCCAGTCAATCCTAAAGGAAATCAACCCTGAATAGTCATTGGAAGGAATGATGCTGAAGCTGAAGCTCCAATACTTCAGCCAGCTGATGCGAAGAGCAGACTCATTGGAAAAGACCCTGATGCTGGGAAAGACTGAAGGCAGGAGGAGAAGGGGGCAGCACAGAGTGAGGTGGTTGGCCAGCATCACCAATTCAATGGACATGAATTGGAGAAAACCCCCGGGAGATATTGGAGGAGAGAAGAGTCTTGTGTGCTTGAGTTCACGGGCTTGTAGAGCGTTGAAGATGACTTAGTGACTGGACAACAACATGAATGTCATGCACATGACTACATCATTTAATAGTCATCTCTGGGGAGCTAAGCTGTTTATTTAGAAACATCGCTCTAAAAGGAACCTCTGCTTCAGAAGCAGGTTTACAATCCCTGTGGTCCAGTTCCATGAGTGGAGGCTCTGGGGCATCAAAGGTGAAGTGGCGGGACTCTGGCAGTCCAGTGGCGAAGATTCTACACATCTATTTCAGGAGGCATGGGTTTGATTCCTGGGCAGGGAATTAAAATCCTGCATGCTGCATAGCACAGCCAAAGAAAATAAAAAGTCTTGGTCACACTTACAAAAAAATAAAAACTGTTTTTGAAAAGGAATGAAAAGGTAAGCTTGATGTCCATCGACAGATGAATGGAGAAAGAAGCTGTGGTACATATATACACCGGAATATTATTCAGCCATAAAAAGGAACACATCTGAGTCAGCTCTGATAAGGTGGATGGACCTAGAACCTGTCATTCAGAGTGAAGCACATCAGAAAGAGAAAAACTAATTTATATGAAAGCATATATGTGGAATCTAGAAAAATGGTACAGATGAACCTATTTGCAGGGCAGCAGTGGAGACACAGACATAAAGAACAGACTCATGGACAGATTGAGAAGAAGGAGAAGGCAGAATGTATGGAGAGAGTAACATGGAAACATTCGTAGCCACATGTAAAATAGATAGCCAATGGGAATTTGCCGTAAGACTCAGGGAACTCAAACCAGGACTCCTCATTACCTAGAGGGGTGGGATGGAGAAGGAGGTGGGAGGGAGGTTCAAATAAGTGGGGGACGTGCTGATGTTTGGCAGAAACCAACAAAATTCTGTAAAGAAATTGTCCTTCAATGAAAAGTATATACATTTAATTATAAAAGAGAATGAAAAGGTAAATCTCTCTTGTTGAGAAAAGTCTGGAAAGAGGAGGAGGCTCAAGCATGGGGTAGGACCCGCCTGGAGAATGTGCTGCCTCTGGGTCAGCGTCTCACAGACCTGACCGCCCTGGTGCCACCTTGTTCTGGGTGGGAGGGGGGTCTCTCTGTGCTCAGCCAGGACAGGCTGGGCAGTGCTTAGTCAGTCCTCCTGCCAACTCCTCCCCACCCAGATGGCCAACGCCTCCCGACTCCTCCAGACAACTCCATGTGGAGGGACGACCTGACTCAAAGCAGCAGGGCCTCTGCTACCTGGGGATGCCAGCTGCCGTGTGGTGGCCCCTTGCGTTCCCTGCTGCCATGCATTCCCCCAGCTCTGCTTCTGAGAAAGACAAGGACTTCTCATCCTTGATGGTGGAGATGCCTGCTCCACCATGTTTTAGAAAAGTCTGTCCTCATTAATCAGAGCTGGCTCTCCAGAGGAGTCCTGCTTGCACACAGATGCGCACCATGAAAGACAGACAGAATCCTGACGGCATCACCTGAGGGCCTGGATCCAGCCACATCTGAAGGCGACACCTCATACTTTTCTGTAAAATAGGCCAATAAGCTCCCCTCTTTTAAAAAGCCAATTAGAAACTCATCCTGTCGCTGAAAAATAAGAGTTGTCATTGGCAACCCATCTCTGCCCCTCCCACCCCAAAGTGGGCTGTAGAGAGGCAGGTTCTGACTGAGGTCCTCATAGCTCCTTCCCGCCACATCAACAGACTGATGTTTCAGAAACACCATTTCCATCAAAGCCTTCATAGATCGCATGCTTCACCCACAACCTAGAGACCCTCCCCCAGAAATTCTGTTCCACTCTAAGGGGCCCCCGGGCTGTTGCCTCACCATCTCCCGGGCCTTCGCCGGGTGTATCCTCCCCCCGACACTCCCCAGACCCGGTCCATCTGCTGTCTGTACTCAGCCTGACTCCACATCTCTCTCATACTAAGCCACCTTCCTCTCCAGCCTTGAAGGCAGCAGCTTCCTTACACATTCTTGGTTTCTTGACTCCTAGCAGAGCCCTGGGGTCCCTGATAAGTGGTTATTCATCAACAGTAACCACTTACCCACTACCGTAAATTCACAGGTAACTGCAGAATGATCGACCATATGGGAGCAAGAGAGAGGCTGGGAATCCCTGCTCTCATCCTTGTGGTGTGGAATGCACCAGGATTCTAATCAGGCTTACATTGCACGTAAAGTCACACTTCAAAAAAAATTTTCAGGAGGAAACAGTTTTCATGCAAAGTTTCCACCCTATGCTTTCCGGCAGGATTCCAAAGGCATGTAGGCTCCCGACTCCTCCAGACAACTCCATGTGGAGGGACGACCTGACTCAAAGCAGCAGGGCCTCTGCTACCTGGGGATGCCAGCTGCCGTGTGGTGGCCCCTTGCGTTCCCTGCTGCCATGCATTCCCCCAGCTCTGCTTCTGAGAAAGACAAGGACTTCTCATCCTTGATGGTGGAGATGCCTGCTCCACCATGTTTTAGAAAAGTCTGTCCTCATTAATCAGAGCTGGCTCTCCAGAGGAGTCCTGCTTGCACACAGATGCGCACCATGAAAGACAGACAGAATCCTGACGGCATCACCTGAGGGCCTGGATCCAGCCACATCTGAAGGCGACACCTCATACTTTTCTGTAAAATAGGCCAATAAGCTCCCCTCTTTTAAAAAGCCAATTAGAAACTCATCCTGTCGCTGAAAAATAAGAGTTGTCATTGGCAACCCATCTCTGCCCCTCCCACCCCAAAGTGGGCTGTAGAGAGGCAGGTTCTGACTGAGGTCCTCATAGCTCCTTCCCGCCACATCAACAGACTGATGTTTCAGAAACACCATTTCCATCAAAGCCTTCATAGATCGCATGCTTCACCCACAACCTAGAGACCCTCCCCCAGAAATTCTGTTCCACTCTAAGGGGCCCCCGGGCTGTTGCCTCACCATCTCCCGGGCCTTCGCCGGGTGTATCCTCCCCCCGACACTCCCCAGACCCGGTCCATCTGCTGTCTGTACTCAGCCTGACTCCACATCTCTCTCATACTAAGCCACCTTCCTCTCCAGCCTTGAAGGCAGCAGCTTCCTTACACATTCTTGGTTTCTTGACTCCTAGCAGAGCCCTGGGGTCCCTGATAAGTGGTTATTCATCAACAGTAACCACTTACCCACTACCGTAAATTCACAGGTAACTGCAGAATGATCGACCATATGGGAGCAAGAGAGAGGCTGGGAATCCCTGCTCTCATCCTTGTGGTGTGGAATGCACCAGGATTCTAATCAGGCTTACATTGCACGTAAAGTCACACTTCAAAAAAATAAAACAATTCTGCTACAGGAGGAAACAGTTTTTCATGCAAAGTTTCCACCCTATGCTTTCCCGGCAGGATTCCAAAGGCATGTAGGGTTTGTTATCCTAACTGGAGGAGCCCCAGAAAGGAGAACTGGAGGGCAAGGATGGTTTCCTGAACACCACTCCTGGCACTCTGGTCTCCGAGCACCCCACCATGGCTTCAGGGAGGAGGGTGGCTCAAGGGAGGAGGGGCCGGTTCCTGGGAGCTGGGGCGGCTGCAGCAACCTGGCAGGGGTGGCATCGGGTGGGAAAAGGGCCCACAGACCCTCCTGCTGCCCGCATGGCGACACCACGCAGGAGCACACTTTCAGAGCAGCGCCATCACCTGCTCCTCCCTGCCTAGAAGACAGAAGGCAGACTCAGTAGCCCTGGGCACACACCAGAACCTTCTAGAATATTCTGTCTTTGGTGTCTTCAGGCATGGCAGTCAGCCACACAGAGGATAAAAGAAGAAAACCACCAATAGTGGCAGCACCAAGGCTCTGTCTGTTCATTCATTCTTTTGATTTGTTTAGCTGCAAACCAGACCTGTTTTACTGGAGACTGGAATAGAGGTAACAGTACGACAGGTTATTACATGAGCATTAACAGCCATCCTTTATTTCGACCGTGGTTTTTCACCAGAATTTATTTTTACATCTAGCATAAAGTACCTGGCTTATTTTTTATTTTTGAGAGATTCTGAGATTTTACTTAATTGATTACTGCAACTGACCATGAGCCCCCGGATTTGTTGAGGAAACTACACACTCAGGGCCCAGAGAGCAGCATTTCTTTACCCGAATTTTGATTTTTCATTTTTCTAAAAGTTAACACGTTTTAAGGGGCTTCTGACCTAAGCTAGTCAGCTGCTATGACAAATTGTTTGGGAACGTAAGATCTGAACTTTAAAGGTGAGAGAAATGAAGCCAAGGCTCACTTTTCACCTTCACGTGCTGGCTGTGTTCCTGGGGCAGGAGCTGAATGTCTGGATGACCAATCTCTACACAGGCAGTGGTAGGCCTGCCTCACAAGGGCCCTGCAGGCCGAGCGGGTCCTGCATGGAAAGCACTCAGAGGGTACCTGGTCCACGACCGCCCCAGCCCACGGGCATCCTCCGAGGGCGGCCGGGCCATATGAGAGCCTCCAGGCTCCCGGGGCTGCGGGGAGACGTGCGCCTGCCGGGGCGGAGGCTGCAACGGTGCAAAGCCGAGCCTGTTCTCTGACGGCCCTTCAGAGGCTGAACGGCCGTGTTCTCACCAAATCCACTTTGATTTCATAAGAATTCAAATACATGCATTTTACCAGGAAAAAAGAAGAAAGAATTCAAATGAAACTAAAATTAAATTGACGCACGTACTATTTATGACACACTGCTCACTTCACTACAGGGTTTGCATTCTGAATGCATCTGCAGCTACTCTGTACGTGCTCTTTGCAAAGCCGTGGAGACTGGGTTTCCTGGGTGATTCCAGGGAGTGTCGAGGCAGGCTTGCCCCAGCGCCTCTGTGCCAGGACACAGCCCACACGCTGTAGAATCCACCGTGCAGAGGGGGAGAGATTCGTGTCTCCGCAGGAGCCTGAAGAGGGGCTCCCAACTCCCAGGCGGCTCCCTCTCCCTCAGCTGTGGGGCAGTGTCCCCGGCCCTGATCCCCCGACGCCTGCCTGCCTCCTAGTTCCCTCCCAAGTGCACGAGTCTGAACTCACACAACTTGACGTGGGTGTGTGACCGTCTCGTGCCACACAGCCAGGCCACGGCAGCCGGCCAGGTGGGAGAGGACCGCTACCCAGACCAGGCGGCCGCAGGGGCCCTGGGGAGTGGACCGGGCTGGGGTGGCTCAGACCCGGCTGACGGGATGAGGAGGTGGAGGTGAGGGGACGTCCCCTGCAGGCCCATCACTGCCCCCGTCGAGGACTGAAGGAGCGTGGTCTATGGATAGCCCCCTCCATCCTCTGTCCTCTGTGGGCCACACGGGTCCTGCCACCAGCTCCTGCCCCCCACTTGCCTGGCAGCCCCCAGACTCCCTAGCAAGAGACGTGTCCACTTTCACACTCGGCAGGAGGGAGCCCCCACGAGCTGCTGGCCCCAGGGGCTGTGCGGGGTTCCTCGCAGGATGAGCACCGCAGCGCTGCTCTGGCGTTGGCCCCTAAGCACCTCTTGGCCCCCAAGCCGACCCAGCCCCTCTGTCTCCCCTTCCTCCTCAAGGGTGCCTGTCTGTGTCGCCAGGGCCGGCTCCTGCAGGAAGCTACCAGGTGACGCCAGGGCTGCTGCAGGTGATCCAGCCAGACCCAGACCCTCTCCCAGCTCTAGGATCCCACTAACCCACTACCCATTCCCCCAGCGAGTATTTCATTGGCACCTACTGTGCGCAAGGCAGCAGGGAGAGGGGTCCTGGAGCACAGGGACCTGAGTCCAGAAGAGAGTGTTGACCAGAGGTCACCGGGTCAGCTGTGCTGAGGGGATGAAGGAGGGGACAGTCCAAGGGATGTGACCTCAGAGGCACAGGGGAGGGAGTACTTCCCTGAGGAGGGAGGTTGGAGCTGAAAGGGAGGGGTGAGGAGGGCCGACCAGGACAGTAGGGCAGCCGTGAGGACAGAGGGCAGGAGGGCAGGGCCCAGGGTGAGGGTGGGGTGGCGGAGGAGAACATGGTGACCTGGTGTAATGGAATAGGACCCTATGGGGACAGACCCCCACCCCCAACCCTCAGCTGTCCTCAGCTTGCCTCTCGTCTGTAGAAAAACTTTAGTCAAAAAATACATTCAGTCAGCAAAAAGAAAAAAAATGTAGCCTAACAAGACAAAATGATAGTCGTTTAGCCATTGAACAAAGTCAAAGACCTTTGGTTTCTCCCCAAGGGCTAGACATAATATTCTGAGCCATGCCTTTTGACATGTTTTGCAAATACTGAAAGCCCCAGCAGGTGGAAGACGTGAATGAGATGACGACCAGTCTGTAGCCAGGACATGAGCGGCTCCATCTTGCTCAATTCCAAGAACTGGCCTCGAGGAAAAGGGCACAAACCAGCCCTGGAACTGAAGACGAACCGTCTTCAGTCAAGATGACGCTGATCGGCTCATTGCATGACTAGCTTCAAGTCAAGCCTCGGCGCCGATGGTGCTGAGTCTGCACACGGCTCCCTGCGCCTGCCTGTGCACCCCTGAAAAGCAGGGAGCTGCTTCTTTGGGACATGAGTCCACCTTGTCCCCCAGGATTGCCTGCTTCCTCAGTAAAGGTGTCTTTCCTGTAACCCAGCACTGCCTTTCAATAGTGCATTCTTGAGGGATCAGCAGCTGAACCTGGGCTCAGTAACCCTGGAGACTAAGAGGGTCCAGTGAGGTCAGACCTCATTCCGTGCTGCGGGGAGCGGGGGATGCATTTCAGAGTCCAAACCCTGGTTGGTACCCCTCTGCCAGGGTCCCATAGTTCTCCAGGGGGTCCTTCCAAGGTGGGAGAGGATGCCCCTGGGCCCTGCTCCCCATGCTGCCCCGCCCCGAGAGGTGTGCAGAGCCGGTCCCATGGTGGCTCTCCTCTGCCGTCACCCACTTCCTGCGCCTCCAGCCCCATCACCCACTCTGCCCTCCCGGCTCTGCGCCTGAGGCATGACCAGCTCTCCACCTTTCTGTCTAGATCCTGCTTTTACTGCATCTGAGGTTTGGTGCAATGGGAAACCACTGAAGGGGTTAAGTGTGGAGATGATTTTAGTCAACTCAGTCTTTAATAGATGACTCCAGCCCCTGAGCAGAGACTGGGGTGGAGGTGGGGGCCGTTCGGAGACGCCAGGTGACCTTGACAAAGGCGCCATGCGTTGGGAAGATACCAGAGCAGATGGACCCAGTGGAATGTTCCCCAGAGGTTAGGACGGGACACCCAGGGCCTGGCGGGGGAATCCCGGCTGGCCGGTTGTACAGAAGGGGAGCCTGAGGTTCAGAGGCCCAGTCACTCCCTCAGCATCGCCCACCCCGGAACCCCAGAGACGGAACCAGCCTCCAGTCCATACCTGCGGCCCCCACACCTTCTCTCAAGGACCACCCCTGCCCCGCCCCGCAAATGGTGACTCATTATGGACTCTAAACTCTTACTGTTTGAAGCAAAATTGAAACAAAATGAGAAACGCAGAAAAAATTGCTGACACCACTGGCCTGGCATCAGCCACCATCCATCATTTTTGTTTCCACAGAACTGTCTCTGTGCACAGAATGCCGATGCTCTGATGTTGGGGAAGGTTTCCCTGCAGGAAGGCCTGAGCAGGGATGGGGCGCTAGGGCGGGAACTCTGGGGACCCCATCCCTACAGGGGTCTCCCCAGGAGAGTGGGCAGGGGGACGTTGCTCTTGCTGGGGCTGCGCACAGGTGGACGGGCGGCAGGACAGTGGGGGAAATGGAACAGGGAGCAAAGGCTCAGGGTCCCAGGGCTGCGCATGCCCACCTCCACAGGGTGGAGGCTTGCTCCAGTGGAGGGGCTGGGTCCCCTCAGGCCTGTGGAGATTGGCGGCTGTGGGAGCTCTGGACTGCACCCCACCGAGGAAAGGCCATCACACCCATTGCCAGACCATTTCCACTCATGGCAGGTGTACTATGGGCAAAGTGGGGAAGGCGCATGTGGGGGTGGGGGGGGCCAGGATGGGGGCGGGGCCGCCCGCCAGAGGGGCGCAACAGGCTCCCACTGCTCTCTTGGGCTGATGGGGGATAGTCAGATCCCTCAGAGGGGCCTCCATGGTCTCACAGCCCCTCTTTCACTGCTTCCACCTTCCCTCTCTTTCTTGGACCTCAAGGGGTGAACTAATCACACTACACGGATTACATGTCATTTGCCTGCATGTGGCTTCCATCTGGTTTCATTATTTCTTTATTCCCCTTTAGACCATTCCTCTTGTGCCCTTAGGAAATCATAAAACTATGCTTACTAGTATCTGTTTTGTTTCATTGAATGTTTGCCTTATTACTTGAGTGTATTTATTGAGACTCTTTCCTAAGACTTCATTCTTAGGAAATCCTTGAATTGTGAGTAATGACTAATTTTTTTATTTGAACGAGGTCTTGCAAAGTGTCTATTGCTGTTTTGTGGGCATATATCTAAATATATACTGATGGCATTGTGTTCTACATTTCGTTCTGTTTATGACGCTTCTTGTCTTTAGAAATGATTGTGTTTTGAACAGATGCTCGTGTGGCTACGGGCACAGTGACTCCACTGTTTTTCACGACTGCATTGTGCTCAGGGACCACGTCCACCCCCACCCCCACCCCCGCGTTCCAAAGAAGCCTCCAGCTCGCGGCCGCACACACCTTCTCACAGAACATCCCCTTATCTTCTCCTCGAGGACCCCTGTCAGTGTCTCCCCAGGCACATTCTTGGAGGGAGGGGGCAGGGGCGACCTCTGATCGTAGTGTTTTCCAGTAGCTGGTCTGACTCAATAAACAGTGCCAGGTTTCTCTCCAGGGCAGCTTCTCCATCCACCCTCCCGCCTGCTGGGCTCCGCTGTCCCAGGGTCCCCGTCTCCCTAGCAACGCTGGCAATTGCCAGCTTCCTCATCGCTGCCAGACTATTAGGTATAAACGGATGTCACATTGCAGGGTTCATTTGCATGTCCCTCAGGTTCAACCATTTGGAGTGTCTTGGCATACATACGCTTGTTAGAATTTTGCGGTTTCAATCACTGATGATTCTCTCTCAATATTGTCATGTCCGTTTCTGGAAATTCTCCCTCTCCCTCAATGATGCACAAAATTATGGTGTGTATTCTAGATGTTGACTGTTTGCCAGTCTCTAACGTGACAGACATATTCTCCCACCTGTCAGTGGTCCATTAATTTTGCCCATGATTTCCTTCATGAACAGACATCCTTACACAGATGTAATAAAATTAATCATCTCAACGATCTGGCTCATACTTTCTGAATTTGCTGAACATATAATTCCCAGCCACATGTTCACTAACTGCCTACATATTCTGATATTTTATTTCCTTTCCTGTTTAGGTTTGTGATCCACCGAGAGCCTGCTTTTGTTAGTGATGTTGGGCAAGGATCCAGTCTTCCTCCTCGGTTCACTCCTCTGTTTACTCCACCACCAGCTGCACACTGTCCGTCCTCCGTACCTCTTTGTGGGGCCAGTTTCCTCACTGTCCTTACAGCCATCCTGTGAACATGTCACTTAGTTTGTTGGTTTGGCTGCACTGTTCTAGCATTTGTTGACTGTGCCCCCTTAGGGGGTAGCCAACCAGAACCACACAGAACAGCAAAATCGTGAAACAATGAAATCATCATCAAGGACACGGATGCACAACGGGCACCCAGCTGCACACTGCTGGAGGGCAGAGCCATGGGGTCCAAGAGGCCAGCCTGACCTGGGTCCCCAGAGCAGATGCTGCAGTGAGGACTGGGGGGCAAGCAATGTCATCAGAGGCTCTCTCCGGTGAGCTGGTGAGGGACTGGGAGCCAGGCCAGGAGCGGATGGAGCTGAGAAAACTGTGGTGTCCACGCGGCCCTCAATGCGTAGGCTCACTGGATTGGTACTGGAGAACGGCGTGTCGCTGAGTCTCAGGATGGTCCTGAAGGGAGTCTCGGGAGCTGCATCACACCCTTATCTGTCACTGTCATCGGTTAAGGGCAGAATCGTGATGCTATGTGTTTAAAAACTGCCTCTGTGGGGTGAGGTGGGAGAACTTCAGAGTGTTTGTCAGTTTCCTGTGGCATGGATTACTTTTCCCCATGACTCATTTTTAAGCTGCCACCTGGCTGGTAGACTCCCTGAACATTTAAAATATGAAGATCAGCTCTCACAAGCTGGCGGGCACTGGCCCCAGGCCATTCCGCCCCCTTTGATGTGGGCACATCTGGCGGAGCAGCCCGAGGCTGGGCCAGGTCCCAGGAGGAGTACAGGGATGGCTGGAGCAAGGGGAGAAAGCAGAGCCGCGAGGGTGCTGAGGATGGAGGGTCCCAGGGCCCCGAGAGGAGCCCGGCTCCCCCCACCCTGGCTGTGTGCCCTTGGGCCTCTCAGGGTGCTGGACTGCTCCCTCCAGGCGCTTGCTTTTTAATTTATATTTTATTGGTGCGACACTGGTTTGCACGCACGCTCAGTCCCTAAGTCGTGCCTTGACTCTTTGTGACCCCATGGACTCCCTACTAAACTCCTCTGTCCACGGGATTTCCCAGGCAAGAGTACTGGAGCAGGTTGCCACTTCCTTCTTGAAAGGATCTTCTGACACAGGAGTGGAAACCATGTCTCCTCCGCTGCAGGCAGATCCTTTATTGCTGAGCCACCAGGAAACAGCCATGTAAGTTTCAAACGTACAACTTTGCTCTTCTGCTTCTGTCTATCCCCACGCAGCATTCTCATCGCTAAAATGTTAGTTTCCATTTTCAACATACACTTGATCCCTCCACCTCCCTCCCTTCATGCCTTCTGTCTGGGAACCAATACCTTGTTCTCTGTATCTACGTGTCTGTTTTGGTTTAATATGGCTTGTTCAAAATTATTTTGGTTGTGTTTGTTGATTTTGAGTGACTGGAGAGGGGAGCTGGTGAGGGACTGGGAGCCAGGCCAGGAGCGGATGGAGCTGAGAAAACTGTGGTGTCCACGCGGCCCTCAATGCGTAGGCTCACTGGATTGGTACTGGAGAACGGCGTGTCGCTGAGTCTCAGGATGGTCCTGAAGGGAGTCTCGGGAGCTGCATCACACCCTTATCTGTCACTGTCATCGGTTAAGGGCAGAATCGTGATGCTATGTGTTTAAAAACTGCCTCTGTGGGGTGAGGTGGGAGAACTTCAGAGTGTTTGTCAGTTTCCTGTGGCATGGATTACTTTTCCCCATGACTCATTTTTAAGCTGCCACCTGGCTGGTAGACTCCCTGAACATTTAAAATATGAAGATCAGCTCTCACAAGCTGGCGGGCACTGGCCCCAGGCCATTCCGCCCCCTTTGATGTGGGCACATCTGGCGGAGCAGCCCGAGGCTGGGCCAGGTCCCAGGAGGAGTACAGGGATGGCTGGAGAAAGGGGGAGAAAGCAGAGCCGAGGGTGCTGAGGATGGAGGGTCCCAGGGCCCCGAGAGGAGCCCGGCTCCCCCCACCCTGGCTGTGTGCCCTTGGGCCTCTCAGGGTGCTGGACTGCTCCCTCCAGGCGCTTGCTTTTTAATTTATATTTTATTGGTGCGACACTGGTTTGCACGCACGCTCAGTCCCTAAGTCGTGCCTTGACTCTTTGTGACCCCATGGACTCCCTACTAAACTCCTCTGTCCACGGGATTTCCCAGGCAAGAGTACTGGAGCAGGTTGCCACTTCCTTCTTGAAAGGATCTTCTGACACAGGAGTGGAAACCATGTCTCCTCCGCTGCAGGCAGATCCTTTATTGCTGAGCCACCAGGAAACAGCCATGTAAGTTTCAAACGTACAACTTTGCTCTTCTGCTTCTGTCTATCCCCACGCAGCATTCTCATCGCTAAAATGTTAGTTTCCATTTTCAACATACACTTGATCCCTCCACCCTCCCCTCCCTTCATGCCTTCTGTCTGGGAACCAATACCTTGTTCTCTGTATCTATGTGTTTGTTTTGGTTTAATATGGCTTGTTCATTTATTTTGTTGTGTTTGTTGTTTAGATTTCCATATGAGTGAAACCATGGAGTATTTCTTTCCCCATCTGATTTTCTGACTTACTCACTTAGCATTAACCCTCAAATTCCATCCATGTTATCACAAATGGCAAGGTTCATCTTTTCCATAGCTGAGTAGTATTCCAGTGTGTGTGTCTGTGTGTGTGTGTGTGCATATGTATGTATGTGTGTGTGTGTGTGTGTGTGTATATATATATATATATATATATATATATATATATATATATATACACCCATTGTTCTTTTTATTTATTTATTTATTTGGGGGAGTGGGGAGGGAGGGGGGCGGACGGGTCACTTCTATTGGTCTTTCATTTATCTATTTTCATCCGTCATTGTTCTTTGGCCCATGTGGGCTTCCCATCGCAGTGGCCTCTGTTGTTGCAGAGTGCAGACTCTGGGCGCATGCACTTCAGAGCTCCGGCTCAGTAATTGGACACATTGGTCCAGCCGCTCTGCGGCACATGGGATCTTCCCAGGCCAGGGATCGAACCGGCCTTTGTCCTTACCCACTGGACCACCAAGGAAGACTCCACCACATTGTTCTTAAGCAGTCTTTCTGGATGTGTCTCCTTATGCAAGGAAAACAAGGGAAACAAAAGCAAAAACATAAACCTCACTGTTTTTCAAAGCTAGGAAGCTTTAGAGATTTGTCTTTCCTGGAGCCCAAAGCCCTTGCTCTTTAGGGAAAGTTCTGCATGTTTGAGATCCTCTTGATTGTGGATCACTGTGCTAGGATGGAGCACATGTCTTTGTATGTGAGACCGTCTCTTTACCTCCTGCCCATCTTGAGACTGTGCTGTTATCCATCGCTATAGACAGTTTTCAGTTATTTTTTGGAGGAAACTCTTTCACATGTTTCACATGTTGTTACTTCTGTGAGGTGAGTTCAGGGTCTTCCTACATCACCATCTTCAGTTATTTATTTTCAACGTACACTTGCTCTTCTGCTTCTGTCTATCCCCACGCAGCATTCTCATCGCTAAAATGTTAGTTTCCATTTTCAACATACACTTGATCCCTCCACCTCCCTCCCTTCATGCCTTCTGTCTGGGAACCAATACCTTGTTCTCTGTATCTATGTGTTTGTTTTGGTTTAATATGGCTTGTTCATTTATTTTGTTGTGTTTGTTGTTTAGATTTCCATATGAGTGAAACCATGGAGTATTTCTTTCCCCATCTGATTTTCTGACTTACTCACTTAGCATTAACCCTCAAATTCCATCCATGTTATCACAAATGGCAAGGTTCATCTTTTCCATAGCTGAGTAGTATTCCAGTGTGTGTGTCTGTGTGTGTGTGTGTGTGCATATGTATGTATGTGTGTGTGTGTGTGTGTGTGTGTGTATATATATATATATATATATATATATATATATATATACACCCATTGTTCTTTTTATTTATTTATTTATTTGGGGGAGTGGGGAGGGAGGGGGGCGGACGGGTCACTTCTATTGGTCTTTCATTTATCTATTTTCATCCGTCATTGTTCTTTGGCCCATGTGGGCTTCCCATCGCAGTGGCCTCTGTTGTTGCAGAGTGCAGACTCTGGGCGCATGCACTTCAGAGCTCCGGCTCAGTAATTGGACACATTGGTCCAGCCGCTCTGCGGCACATGGGATCTTCCCAGGCCAGGGATCGAACCGGCCTTTGTCCTTACCCACTGGACCACCAAGGAAGACTCCACCACATTGTTCTTAAGCAGTCTTTCTGGATGTGTCTCCTTATGCAAGGAAAACAAGGGAAACAAAAGCAAAAACATAAACCTCACTGTTTTTCAAAGCTAGGAAGCTTTAGAGATTTGTCTTTCCTGGAGCCCAAAGCCCTTGCTCTTTAGGGAAAGTTCTGCATGTTTGAGATCCTCTTGATTGTGGATCACTGTGCTAGGATGGAGCACATGTCTTTGTATGTGAGACCGTCTCTTTACCTCCTGCCCATCTTGAGACTGTGCTGTTATCCATCGCTATAGACAGTTTTCAGTTATTTTTTGGAGGAAACTCTTTCACATGTTTCACATGTTGTTACTTCTGTGAGGTGAGTTCAGGGTCTTCCTACATCACCATCTTGAACCACTTCTGACTCTATTTTATGCATTTATTGCTGAAACTTCCTCTCAGAACTATATTTGCACATCCCATGAGTTTTGGTTAACATTTGCTAAATATATTTAGGTGCTCCAAATGTTATGTCTTCCTGAAGAATTGAGCCTTTTTTCATCGTATAATGACTTTTTTGTCTCTTGTTACTGTTTTTGCCTTAAAGTCCATCTTATCTGAGGTAAGTATAGCTACCTTTGTTCTAATTTTGTTTCCATTTGAATGGAATATCTTTTCCTATTCTTTCGCTTTTAGCCTAAACATACCCTTAAAGCTGAAGTGAGTCTCCTGTGGGCAAACAAATACATGGGTCTTTCTTAATTTGTTTGTTTTTATCCATCTAGTCACTCCATGTTTTTGATTGGAGAATTCAATCCATTTGCATTTAGAGTTATTATTGATAGGTAAGAATTGACTGATGCCATCTTTACAGTTGCTTTCTGGTTGTTTTGTAATTCTATTATCCCCTCTTTCCTCCTCTCTTGATGCCTTTGTCACAGGCACTGTTCTGTAGCTTACTCTGATTTCTATTCTTATTAGTTTTCACTAAGAGGCACTATCTTAAATAGACCAGAGACTTTTTCACAGTCACAGCGTAAGTCCCCTCAGAGTCGTGAGCCTCGGACTTGGACAATAAAGTGTCGTGGTCTCAAGTATTGTCAAACCAAGAGCAGTTTTATTAATCACAAAACATATAATTATCAGAATCAAGATTCCATTAATCAGGATTCAAATAAAGGCAAGCACAAGTAATCAGAAATTATCAGAACTCAATCAAATGCAAACAGATGTTTTCACCCCAGAGCTGGAGAGTCTCGGTCTCACATCGGCTGCAGTCGATCTCCGTGAGCGAGCCTCCCGCATGATCTTACTTTACCCTTTTATATATTTTTTTTCAACTAGAGATCTCAAGTTAACTAGTAATCATAAAAGTGGTTATTACAAGAGCTTTTTGCTTCTCTAGAGATGCAAAAGAGATTATTACTGGAGCTTTCTGCTCCTTTACTAACACCTAGGTAAATACCTTTGTTCTCAAGGGAAAACATTTGTTTGTAGAGAAAACATTCTTACACTTCTTAATCTACAAGGGGAACTACAAGTTGTAAAGAGGGCACACGTGGGAAAGCTTTTGTCTAGGTAAACATCTCTATCTATGTTTGTCAAAGGAGATAGTTTAAGTCTGTAAACTGCTAATTTGATGAGTGGGGCTATTTCAGGCCCAGGCTTTTATCAGGAAAAGTATCAGCTACTTAGTCATCCTGGGAGGAGGTCTCAGAGAGGCGGGGCTGCATGCAATGCTTATTGCTAGTGTAAAGAGACGTTTGTCCGCTCGGCTCGGGTATCTTTTCTTGATCTTTCTTGTGAGAAGTGAATATGAAACCATCCCCTCATACTAATGACCACCCTTGTGGGAGCATTCAACATACCCACCAAGTTAGAGTAGAGGGGTCTTCTTCCCCACACAGTGGCATTCTCTGCAAATAACCTAACTTTTCTTCCTCATCACTTTCCCCATCAGAACTGTTCTCCTTATAATTAGGGTCCCAGTATCTGTACTGTGGTGGTATAGTCTGATTCCCCTCCCTTGGCCTTTTGCCAGTCTACCCTAGGCTTCGCCTTGTAGTTATCATAAGCCTTACATAAAACATCTTATTGATACAAGTCTGATTTATGCTCATGGCAACTTAACTGCAATCACATGCAAAAACCTACCCTTTATTCCTTCCTTTTGTGTTCTTAATGTCAGAGTTTGCCTCTTTGTGTATTGTGTATTCGTTGTGTGTGTGTTAGTTGCTCAGTCATGTCCAACTCTTTGCAAACTCGTACCTGAAGTTATTTTTAATGCTCCTTTATTTTAATCTTTATATTATAATTAACAAATTAATACACCACCAGGTCCATATCATCAAGGCTATGATCTTCCCAGTGGTCACATATGGTTATGAGAGCTGGACCGTAAAGAGGGAAGAATGCCAAAGAATTAATATCTTCATACTGTGGCTCTGGAGAAGGCTCCTGGAAGATCTTTGGACACCAAAGAGATCAGATGAGTCCATCTTAAGGGAAATCAACTCTGAATACTCTTTGAAAGGACTGATGTTGAAGCTGAAGCTCCAGAATTGTGGTCATTTGATGCAAATAGACGATTCAATGGAAAAGTCTTGGATGCTCGGAAAAATTGAGGGCAGAAGGAGGAGAGGGCATCAGAGGACGAGATGGCTGGACAGCATCACGGATGCAATGGATGTGAACTGGGACAAACTCCTGGAGATGGTGAGGGACACGGGGGCTTGGCATGCTGCAGTCCATGAGGTCACAAAGAGTCAGGCCCCCTGACTGGGCAACTGAATAGCAACAACATATTGCAGAATTAGAGTTTTCTTCACCTGACTGTATATTTACCTTTTCCAGTATGTTATATATCTTCATGTTTTCATGTTACTAATTAGTGCATTTTCCTTTTAGATTGAAGAGCCCTTTTCAGCATTTCTTATAAGGCAGGTCTAAGGTCTAGTGCCCCTGATGAACCCCACCAGCTTTTGTTTGCCTGAGAAAGTCTTTAATTCTCCTTCATATCTGAAGGATATCTTTTCTGGTAAGTGTATCCTTGATTGACTGTATCATTCACTGTTTTGAAGATATTATACTACTCCCTCCTGGTCTGAAAGGTTTCTGCTAAGAAATCCACTGATAGCTAATGTAGGTATCTTTGTAAATTAGAATTTTTTTCTCTCCTTCTTCTCCCATAATTCTCTGTGTCTTTAATTTTGACAGCTTCATCATAATGTATCTTGGAAAAGACTTTTTTGGTTTGAAATTATTAGGTGACCTATTTGCTCAAGTCTCTCTGCAAGTTTGGAAAGTTCTCACCCATTATATCTTTAAATAAACTTTATGTCCCCTTCTCCCTCTCTTCTCCTTCTAAAATTCCAATGATTCTAATATTGCTTCTTTTGATATATCACTTAGGCTCTCTTGTTTGTGGTTGTTTGTTTTCCTTCCACTAATTGGGTTATATCAAAGTTTGTATCCTATAACTCACTGGTTCTTTCTCCTTTCTGATCTATTCTTATATCGATGACCTCCGTTGCATTTTTTAATTTCACTCACTGAATTCTTCAGCTGCTTTATTTCTGCTTAATTATTTTTCTATGATTTGTATATATGTTAAATTTCTTATTTTGTTCTTTAGTGTTTTCCTAATTGCATTGAAGTGTCTTTTCTGTGTTTTCTTATGGATTCACTACTGTTTTGTATTCTTTATCAGGTAAATCATAAGTCTCCATGTCTTTGGGATCAGTTACTGGAAATTATTGTGTTCTTTTCATGATGTCATGTTTCCTTGATAATTCATCTTCCTTCACAAAAGGGGTTCCCTGTCGTTGTTTTCATATTTTATATAGCAGTCACCCTCTCCTTCCGTTACTGCTGCCCTCAGATGAGAGATACTTTTTGTTGATAGGTCGCCTGACATGTAGCAACAACATAGCAGTTATTTCCACCTTTTACCCAGTATGTTATATATCTTCATGTTTTCATGTTACTAATTAGTGCATTTTCCTTTTAGATTGAAGAGCCCTTTTCAGCATTTCTTATAAGGCAGGTCTAAGGTCTAGTGCCCCTGATGAACCCCACCAGCTTTTGTTTGCCTGAGAAAGTCTTTAATTCTCCTTCATATCTGAAGGATATCTTTTCTGGTAAGTGTATCCTTGATTGACTGTATCATTCACTGTTTTGAAGATATTATACTACTCCCTCCTGGTCTGAAAGGTTTCTGCTAAGAAATCCACTGATAGCTAATGTAGGTATCTTTGTAAATTAGAATTTTTTTCTCTCCTTCTTCTCCCATAATTCTCTGTGTCTTTAATTTTGACAGCTTCATCATAATGTATCTTGGAAAAGACTTTTTTGGTTTGAAATTATTAGGTGACCTATTTGCTCAAGTCTCTCTGCAAGTTTGGAAAGTTCTCACCCATTATATCTTTAAATAAACTTTATGTCCCCTTCTCCCTCTCTTCTCCTTCTAAAATTCCAATGATTCTAATATTGCTTCTTTTGATATATCACTTAGGCTCTCTTGTTTGTGGTTGTTTGTTTTCCTTCCACTAATTGGGTTATATCAAAGTTTGTATCCTATAACTCACTGGTTCTTTCTCCTTTCTGATCTATTCTTATATCGATGATCTCCGTTGCATTTTTTAATTTCACTCACTGAATTCTTCAGCTGCTTTATTTCTGCTTAATTATTTTTCTATGATTTGTATATATGTTAAATTTCTTATTTTGTTCTTTAGTGTTTTCCTAATTGCATTGAAGTGTCTTTTCTGTGTTTTCTTATGGATTCACTACTGTTTTGTATTCTTTATCAGGTAAATCATAAGTCTCCATGTCTTTGGGATCAGTTACTGGAAATTATTGTGTTCTTTTCATGATGTCATGTTTCCTTGATAATTCATCTTCCTTCACAAAAGGGGTTCCCTGTCGTTGTTTTCATATTTTATATAGCAGTCACCCTCTCCTTCCGTTACTGCTGCCCTCAGATGAGAGATACTTTTTGTTGATCTTGCTACAGTCTGTGGTTTTCTCCCACGTGCTCCGTGTTTCTTGCTCCCTCTTGTGGCAGAACTCTGAAGCGTGTATGTCTTCCCTTGATCTTACCACAGACCACTCTGGTTTTCCTGAAGGTGGCGCTACGGGTCCAGATTGTGGTTTTTTTCCCCTGCCCACAGAGCCTGGCCTGTTGTTCTGACTGCTATTTTGTGATTTACACACAGGGAGCTTGCTGCAGAATGCGGAAGCGGGTGGAGCGGCATTTGGGGGATTAGGGATGCTCGCAGTTCAGTTAGAAGGATCCCTGGGTAAAGTTTTCGCACTGATGTTCCAGTCAATCAGCAGGAATCACATCCCTTCAATGCCTTCTGATACTCTTATTTGCCTCTTTCCTGATCTCACTCCTCAAGTCATGGACCCCCCATGTTAACACTCGGTGTTGCTAGAGACACATGGGTTTCTTTAGCAGCGTTGCCCAGAGCTGGGGAAGCCAACCTTCACTCACTGGTATGCCTTTTCCCTCCAGGAGAGATAACTGCTGTCCTGTACCACTAGGCTTGTGAGAGAAGTGATCCTGGCAAAGTTCCTTTCACCCTCTCCAGTAAATCCAGATTCAAATACATAATTTTAATACATAAAGTCAATTATTTCTTTCTTTTTTCCTCCCATGGAGTGCTAGAACTTCTTTTCTGGAGACCTGGATGTTTACAAAGACTTTCTCATCCAAGTCAGCGTTCTCCAGATGCTCCCCAGTCACAGCTGAAAGAAGGTAAAGCTAGCGCACAGGGTCCTATTTGTCCGAAAGCCCATGCTGTGGGCTGTCTGCCTGTTACCTGAAGAAGCACAGGTGAGGGAGACACTCCTTGGGTCCCATAACTCCTACAGAGGCACTTCTGTTCATGGGCGGATGCCAAGTCTTAGTTGTCAAAAGGGACCAAAAATGCAGGACATCTTACACTGCCGTGATGCTGACATCATGCCAGTGAATGTGTTAGCTAAACTTATGCTGATTATTTCACAATATGCACATATTAAATCATTATGGTATACCTTGAGCTTTTACAATGTTACATATCACGTATAAAGTCGGCAAAGGAAACCTGAGCTGGACTATCTTCTCAGGTACATGTGTCTGAGCTGGGAAGTCTCCCTTATTCCCCAAGTCTGTCTACACTAGTCTGCAATGCCACTCAATTTCACCTCTCGTTGAAGGTGAAAGAAGAGAGTGAAAAACCTGTCCAAAAGCTCAACGTTGAAAAAACTAAGATCATGACGTCTGGTCTCATCACTTCATGGCAAATAGACGGGGAAAAAGTGGAAACAGCGACAGACTTTATATTCTTGGGCTCCAAAATCACCGGAGATAGTGACCGCAGTCACAAAATTAAAAGACGCTTGATCCTTGGAAGAAAAGCTATAACAAATCTATACAGTGCATTAAAAAGCAGACATCATTTTGCCCACAAAGGTCTGCATAGTCAAAGCTATGGTTTTTCCAGTAGTCATGTATGGATGTGAGAGCTGGACCATAAAGAAGACTGAGCACCAAAGAACTGACGCTTTCAAATTGTAGTGCTGGAGAAGATTCTTGAGAGTCCCTTGGACTGCAAGGAGGTAAAGCCAGTCAATCCTAAAGAACATCAGCTCTAAATATTCCTTGAAAGAACTGATGCTGAAGCTGAAGCTCCAACACTTTGGCCACCTGATGGGAAGAGCCAACCCATTAAAAAATGCCCTGATGCTGGGAAAGATTGAGGTCAGGAGGAGAAGGGGTTAAAAGAGAATGAAGTGATTGGATGGCATCACCGACTCACTGGACAGGAGTTTGAGCAAACTCCGGGAGATGGTGAAGGACCGGGAAGCCTCGTGTGCTACAGTTCATGGAGTCACAAAGAGTTGGACACGATTTAGCAAATGAACAACAACAAAGTCTAGTCTAATGTGTCATTTAACACCAATGCTTTCTTATTGATTTTTCTGCCTGAATGATCTCTCTCCTGATGTAAGCAGAGTGCTGAATTCCTCTATTATTTTGTGCTAATGTCAATTTCTCCCATTGACATTAAAATGTACTGTCATATTGTATTATCTATTAACACTCATCTTATATATTTAAAGGCTCCTATGTTGGTTGCATATATATTTACAGTTGTTATATCTTCTTGGATTGATCGATTTATTATTATGTAATGTTCTTCTTTGTCTCATAGTAGCCTTTATTTGAAAACTTGCCTAAGTATTGCTGACCCTGCTTTCTTTCATTTGCATTTTCAGGGAGTTCTTTTCTCCATCCCTGACTTTCAGTCTCCGATTCTCTTTAGATCTGAACTGAGTCGCCTGTCAGCACATATATGGGTCTTGTTCTGTATGCATGTGGCTGCTCTATGCCTTTCATGTTTCCAAACTCCCCAGCTGTGTTTACTAGGATACAAGATCTCTAATTCCCCTGAATGGGGATGTCACTCTGAATTGAATGATATGTCTACACTGTCTTGGGACATCTCCACATGTATGTACTCTGATGTCTCTAAACTATCATTTACAAAAGACGCTTGATCCTTGGAAGAAAAGCTATAACAAATCTATACAGTGCATTAAAAAGCAGACATCATTTTGCCCACAAAGGTCTGCATAGTCAAAGCTATGGTTTTTCCAGTAGTCATGTATGGATGTGAGAGCTGGACCATAAAGAAGACTGAGCACCAAAGAACTGACGCTTTCAAATTGTAGTGCTGGAGAAGATTCTTGAGAGTCCCTTGGACTGCAAGGAGGTAAAGCCAGTCAATCCTAAAGAACATCAGCTCTAAATATTCCTTGAAAGAACTGATGCTGAAGCTGAAGCTCCAACACTTTGGCCACCTGATGGGAAGAGCCAACCCATTAAAAAATGCCCTGATGCTGGGAAAGATTGAGGTCAGGAGGAGAAGGGGTTAAAAGAGAATGAAGTGATTGGATGGCATCACCGACTCACTGGACAGGAGTTTGAGCAAACTCCGGGAGATGGTGAAGGACCGGGAAGCCTCGTGTGCTACAGTTCATGGAGTCACAAAGAGTTGGACACGATTTAGCAAATGAACAACAACAAAGTCTAGTCTAATGTGTCATTTAACACCAATGCTTTCTTATTGATTTTTCTGCCTGAATGATCTCTCTCCTGATGTAAGCAGAGTGCTGAATTCCTCTATTATTTTGTGCTAATGTCAATTTCTCCCATTGACATTAAAATGTACTGTCATATTGTATTATCTATTAACACTCATCTTATATATTTAAAGGCTCCTATGTTGGTTGCATATATATTTACAGTTGTTATATCTTCTTGGATTGATCGATTTATTATTATGTAATGTTCTTCTTTGTCTCATAGTAGCCTTTATTTGAAAACTTGCCTAAGTATTGCTGACCCTGCTTTCTTTCATTTGCATTTTCAGGGAGTTCTTTTCTCCATCCCTGACTTTCAGTCTCCGATTCTCTTTAGATCTGAACTGAGTCGCCTGTCAGCACATATATGGGTCTTGTTCTGTATGCATGTGGCTGCTCTATGCCTTTCATGTTTCCAAACTCCCCAGCTGTGTTTACTAGGATACAAGATCTCTAATTCCCCTGAATGGGGATGTCACTCTGAATTGAATGATATGTCTACACTGTCTTGGGACATCTCCACATGTATGTACTCTGATGTCTCTAAACTTCCAGTCTATCTACTTTGACCTGGTTTGTTTCCTTAATTTCTCAGGTGTGTGTGTTTCCAGTGACTCGGAAATCCCAGGAATCCTTCATCTGACTTTACTCACTCATTGCCCAGACTCCCTATATCTGTGTAACCATGACGTGGGTGTCTCCCTGGTTTCCCAAAAGTGGACAATATGACATAGGATGTCTATTCTGAAGTCTCCTAACTCTCTGACCATATCTCCCCTAAACTCAGATGCCTCAATGATTCCCAGGTATGTCTACTTTCTCCTGGGATTTTCCCTCCTTCATCAGAATTGTCTACTTTGCTGTGAGGTTATGTTCTTGGTTTTACTCTGGATTGTCTGACATGACCAGGGATGTCTCTCATTCCAGATGAGTCTAATATGACCTGGAATGACCCATTTCAAGAAGTGTATCTAGTCAGACCCAATATATCTCCCTAAGTCTCCAGGAGCGTTTCCTCTGACTTGGGATATTTTCTATTTTTATCTGACCTAATCTTGGATATCTCTGATTTTCCAGGTTTGTCTATCATAACCTAGGATGTAGTCTTTATTCTTCAGTTTTGTCTATTGTGAATCTGGATGTCTAATTCCAAGGTGCGTTGAGGCTGGCCTGGGATACCTCCCTACCTGGGATACACACACACACACACACACACACCATTGTGTGTCTGTATTGTTCAAGGATGACCCTGTATTTCCCCAGGTAATTTTTTTTGACCAGCGAGGTCTCCCTAATTCCCAAGTTGTGTTCACAATGACCATAGATGTTACCCTGTTTCTCCAAACACATCTATTCTGGTCTTTGATGTCTCCTGTCACCCAGCAGTGTCTACCCTGCCTGTGACGACACTGTAATTCACCAAGAACATCTGTTTGACCTGGGGTTGCTCCCTCATTACCCACATGTGTCTTCCCTGGTTTGGAGTGTTCTCTGGTGTGTATATGTCTGCATAATAATCCGAATGTGTCCCCTCTGCCCTGAGCTATCATACTAACCCTTCCATTGTTCCTAACCTCCCCTGGAATGCCTTCCTGTTTCTCTAGGGTCTTCTTCTCCAGCATCCCCCTAATTCCCAAGATGCATCTCTCCTGGTATATGATGTCTCCTTAATTCTCCACCCTTGCTAGGAGGTCTGTTTAATAACTCAGGAGTGTTTACACTAACTAGAAATGGCTACTTTATTCCAAAGTAAGTACATCTCTTTGACCAGGGATGTCTCCTTAACATCGTGCTTCTGTCTACTCTGACATAAGATGTCTCAGTTTCCCCAAGAAGCTACCATGACCTAGGATGTCACCTTGACTATCTCCCTAAACTCAGATGCCTCAACGATTCCCAGGTATGTCTACTTTCTCCTGGGATTTTCCCTCCTTCATCAGAATTGTCTACTTTGCTGTGAGGTTATGTTCTTGGTTTTACTCTGGATTGTCTGACATGACCAGGGATGTCTCTCATTCCAGATGAGTCTAATATGACCTGGAATGACCCATTTCAAGAAGTGTATCTAGTCAGACCCAATATATCTCCCTAAGTCTCCAGGAGCGTTTCCTCTGACTTGGGATATTTTCTATTTTTATCTGACCTAATCTTGGATATCTCTGATTTTCCAGGTTTGTCTATCATAACCTAGGATGTAGTCTTTATTCTTCAGTTTTGTCTATTGTGAATCTGGATGTCTAATTCCAAGGTGCGTTGAGGCTGGCCTGGGATACCTCCCTACCTGGGATACACACACACACACACACACACACCATTGTGTGTCTGTATTGTTCAAGGATGACCCTGTATTTCCCCAGGTAATTTTTTTTGACCAGCGAGGTCTCCCTAATTCCCAAGTTGTGTTCACAATGACCATAGATGTTACCCTGTTTCTCCAAACACATCTATTCTGGTCTTTGATGTCTCCTGTCACCCAGCAGTGTCTACCCTGCCTGTGACGACACTGTAATTCACCAAGAACATCTGTTTGACCTGGGGTTGCTCCCTCATTACCCACATGTGTCTTCCCTGGTTTGGAGTGTTCTCTGGTGTGTATATGTCTGCATAATAATCCGAATGTGTCCCCTCTGCCCTGAGCTATCATACTAACCCTTCCATTGTTCCTAACCTCCCCTGGAATGCCTTCCTGTTTCTCTAGGGTCTTCTTCTCCAGCATCCCCCTAATTCCCAAGATGCATCTCTCCTGGTATATGATGTCTCCTTAATTCTCCACCCTTGCTAGGAGGTCTGTTTAATAACTCAGGAGTGTTTACACTAACTAGAAATGGCTACTTTATTCCAAAGTAAGTACATCTCTTTGACCAGGGATGTCTCCTTAACATCGTGCTTCTGTCTACTCTGACATAAGATGTCTCAGTTTCCCCAAGAAGCTACCATGACCTAGGATGTCACCTTGATTCCCTAGGGATTTCCATACTGACCTTGGGAAACTCTGTGTTTCGTCTGGTGTGCGTACTTTTAACTTACACGTCTTCTGATTTCTGAGCTCTCTATACTCTGGTCAGGGATGCCCCTATACTTACCCTGATGTACATAACCTGAACATACATGTCTCCTTAATTAATAAATAATTGTGTATGTATTTACCTAGAATGTCTTTCTCTTTCTCCACATTTGTCTACGTTTACCTGGGCTGTCTCTACCCAAGAGTGTCTGTCCTGACCTGGGTGGCACTCCAGTCTGACAGTCTGTCTCTACCAAGCTGGATCATCTCTGATCCCCCAGGTGTGTCTACAGTTAATACAGTGATCTACCTAGTTTTCCAGGCGTGTCTACCTTGAACTTGTTGTATTCCTTATCCCCCGGGTATATCTACACTCACATAAGGTCTCTCTGTGCTTCTCAAGGTGAGTTTAATATGGACTGTGGTGGAAACCAGCCCCAGATGCCAGTACACAGTGGGGAAGTGGCCAGTGTCACATCTCAGGTACTGCCTTGGGTCTGGGCACAATCATTGGAATTCTTTGGAACATTATTAAATGCACATGTCTTGCTGTGATCCCTACATCCCAGATACGTCTGCCTTGATCTACAATTTTTCTCTAAACCCCAAAATGACTACTCTTATCCGGGAGATGTACCTGGTTCCCCTTATGTGTCTACCTTGACCAGTGAGGTTTCCCTGTATCATAGGTGCGTTACTTTGACCTGGTATTTCTGCCAAATTCCACAAGTGTGTGTATACGGATTAAGATGTCTAATTCCCAAGAAGTTTCTATTGTAAACTGGGGTTTTGATGTAGTTGCCTAGAAATGCTTAAACTTAAAAATAATTCCTCCAAAATTCCCCAGGTGTATCTAAGTGAAAAACTTGAAACTCACTAGGGGTGACCTTGTATGTTTCAGAATACCTAAAATTACAATAAGAATCTGTCACACCTTGTGAACTACAGAGAAAACCCGGCCCCAGCAACACCTGGGGAGTTAGGGTGACATCATCTCCGGGGAGAGCTGACATTTCAGTGGAACAGAGGGGACCGTCCTTGTTGGGAAGATACATTTGGGGAAATTAAAAGGCATAACAGGCCATAGAAGGCACATCTGTGGAATTAGACATCTTAGATTACCATTGCCACACCAGGATGATGAGGCAAACATCCAATATTAGGATAGATGATCCTGAAAATCTGTCAGAACATTCCAATTCAGTACAGACACACCTAAAGAATCAGAGAGCCACCCCAGGCCAGGGTACAAACATGTGGGGACTCAGACAGTCTTCCTTATCAGTGTCGACATACCTGGGACATTAATGAAACATTTTAGGTCAGTGTAAATGTTAGACACCCCAGGTGAGTATAAACACAGCAGGACAATTAGAGAGATGAACCAGAATTGAGGTAGGAGATAGATGGGCCCTTGGATAGAGCAGCTGGAGTTTGTTGAGCAGAGTAAATTTGAGCTTTGTTGTCCCTGGACACTCCAAGAATAAAGTCAATGATAGGAATTGAGCTCTGCTGGAGTAAAGAGATAAGATGATCACACCTGCTACTTCTGAGGTCAAGGAAACCTCCTCAACTGCACATGTGCAGGAAGGCTCCTTGGGGTCCTAAAGGGAGGGGGCCCTATTCCATTTAAATTAGGTGTTGGTCCCAGGGGGTCGGGCAAGATCAAGTATAGAAAAGAAAGAAAAATTAGTCAAAAAAGAGCCTTCTAAAATCCCGGGAGATGTACCTGGTTCCCCTTATGTGTCTACCTTGACCAGTGAGGTTTCCTGTATCATAGGTGCGTTACTTTGACCTGGTATTTCTGCCAAATTCCACAAGTGTGTGTATACGGATTAAGATGTCTAATTCCCAAGAAGTTTCTATTGTAAACTGGGGTTTTGATGTAGTTGCCTAGAAATGCTTAAACTTAAAAATAATTCCTCCAAAATTCCCCAGGTGTATCTAAGTGAAAAACTTGAAACTCACTAGGGGTGACCTTGTATGTTTCAGAATACCTAAAATTACAATAAGAATCTGTCACACCTTGTGAACTACAGAGAAAACCCGGCCCCAGCAACACCTGGGGAGTTAGGGTGACATCATCTCCGGGGAGAGCTGACATTTCAGTGGAACAGAGGGGACCGTCCTTGTTGGGAAGATACATTTGGGGAAATTAAAAGGCATAACAGGCCATAGAAGGCACATCTGTGGAATTAGACATCTTAGATTACCATTGCCACACCAGGATGATGAGGCAAACATCCAATATTAGGATAGATGATCCTGAAAATCTGTCAGAACATTCCAATTCAGTACAGACACACCTAAAGAATCAGAGAGCCACCCCAGGCCAGGGTACAAACATGTGGGGACTCAGACAGTCTTCCTTATCAGTGTCGACATACCTGGGACATTAATGAAACATTTTAGGTCAGTGTAAATGTTAGACACCCCAGGTGAGTATAAACACAGCAGGACAATTAGAGAGATGAACCAGAATTGAGGTAGGAGATAGATGGGCCCTTGGATAGAGCAGCTGGAGTTTGTTGAGCAGAGTAAATTTGAGCTTTGTTGTCCCTGGACACTCCAAGAATAAAGTCAATGATAGGAATTGAGCTCTGCTGGAGTAAAGAGATAAGATGATCACACCTGCTACTTCTGAGGTCAAGGAAACCTCCTCAACTGCACATGTGCAGGAAGGCTCCTTGGGGTCCTAAAGGGAGGGGGCCCTATTCCATAATAGGTGTTGTCAGAGTCCCTGTTGTCAAACAGGCTTCCATGCTGGAATCCGCTTTGGCAAAAAGATACACACGCATATTGGGATGGGTCCTAGGGCAAGATCAAGTATAGAAAAGAAAGAAGAGAATTAGTCAAAGGTAAACAGAGACCCAGGAGAAATACTCCTATTTATATAAATATAAATTCAACCTCCTCTTTACTGCACTCCTCATTCTGAAGGATGCCCACACCCATTCTCTCCAGGTGTGTATTTCTATCTTGTTTCTGTCTTAAATAAACAAACTTTTTCTCTGTGTGCTAGCCTGTTTGTTGTGCTGTGTCTCTGATAATAACTTTTGTACCTATTTTTGCCTCCTTGAGAAATTCATTTTGCAAACAGGGCAAGAGCCATGGAAACTTGTCTCTAGCCTCTAGCCCCTGGCAGACCAGTGGCTAGGATTTTTGGCTTTCACTCAGCCTATCCAGATTCAATACCTGGGCAGGGAACTAATATCTGCTTTGAGAACATTCGCTGCCATCTCTCTGAGAACAGAATCAAGTTTGACACATCTGGGAAAATAAGGAATCATCCCAGATTAGGAAAGACATACCTGGGGATAATACACCCCAAGCCAGACTAGAGACATCTTTGGTATTAAGGAGACATCCAAGATTCCTATAGAAATACCTGGGTAACTGGGGATACATCCAAGTTTAAGACAGATACATCTGATGACTAGAGAAAAATCCCGGGTCAAAATACAAGCACCTTGTGAATTAGGGAGAAAACCTGAGTCAGTATTCTCCAAACCAGGGAATGGAGGGAAAATTCAGATTAGTGTAGAGATACCTAGGGAACTTGAAAGATGTGCTAAGTTCAAGTGGATGAGCCTGGGGGGCTAAGGAGGGACACCCATTAAGTGTAGATCCCCTAGGGAAAAAGGGGGACGGGCCAAGTGAGAGTAGACGCCCTTGTGCAAAAGAAAGAATAAAAGGGCTCTGCTGGAGTAAAGAGATAAGATGATCACACCTGCTACTTCTGAGGTCAAGGAAACCTCCTCAACTGCACATGTGCAGGAAGGCTCCTTGGGGTCCTAAAGGGAGGGGGCCCTATTCCATAATAGGTGTTGTCAGAGTCCCTGTTGTCAAACAGGCTTCCATGCTGGAATCCGCTTTGGCAAAAAGATACACACGCATATTGGGATGGGTCCTAGGGCAAGATCAAGTATAGAAAAGAAAGAAGAGAATTAGTCAAAGGTAAACAGAGACCCAGGAGAAATACTCCTATTTATATAAATATAAATTCAACCTCCTCTTTACTGCACTCCTCATTCTGAAGGATGCCCACACCCATTCTCTCCAGGTGTGTATTTCTATCTTGTTTCTGTCTTAAATAAACAAACTTTTTCTCTGTGTGCTAGCCTGTTTGTTGTGCTGTGTCTCTGATAATAACTTTTGTACCTATTTTTGCCTCCTTGAGAAATTCATTTTGCAAACAGGGCAAGAGCCATGGAAACTTGTCTCTAGCCTCTAGCCCCTGGCAGACCAGTGGCTAGGATTTTTGGCTTTCACTCAGCCTATCCAGATTCAATACCTGGGCAGGGAACTAATATCTGCTTTGAGAACATTCGCTGCCATCTCTCTGAGAACAGAATCAAGTTTGACACATCTGGGAAAATAAGGAATCATCCCAGATTAGGAAAGACATACCTGGGGATAATACACCCCAAGCCAGACTAGAGACATCTTTGGTATTAAGGAGACATCCAAGATTCCTATAGAAATACCTGGGTAACTGGGGATACATCCAAGTTTAAGACAGATACATCTGATGACTAGAGAAAAATCCCGGGTCAAAATACAAGCACCTTGTGAATTAGGGAGAAAACCTGAGTCAGTATTCTCCAAACCAGGGAATGGAGGGAAAATTCAGATTAGTGTAGAGATACCTAGGGAACTTGAAAGATGTGCTAAGTTCAAGTGGATGAGCCTGGGGGGCTAAGGAGGGACACCCATTAAGTGTAGATCCCCTAAGGAAAAGGGAGACGGGCCAAGTGAGAGTAGACGCCCTTGAGGAATTACAGAGACGGCCCAGAATCAGAGTAGACATACCTGAGGAGTTAGAGAAGCACCTAGGGCTCGTAGAGACACCTCTGAGCAATTATGGAAACATCCCAGGTTAGAATAGACACACCAGGGAATTTGGGATCTATCCCAAGTCAGAATAGATACACCCGCTGAATTAGAAGACACCTCAGGTTACAGTAGAGATGCATGGTTAATAAGAAAGACATCTCAAATAAAAGTCGACAAGCATGTAGACATAGGGAGACCTCAGGATCAGAGTGGGCTTACAGAGGCAGCACAGGCCACCGTGCAGCTCATTTTTTAGATGTGGAAACATACCAGATCGAGGTAGCCACTCCCGGAAAATTAGGCACTATACCACGTCATAGCAGGGCTTCCCCTGTGGCTCAGCGGTGGAGAATTTGCCTGCAGCACCTGAGACACGGGTTCAGCCCCTGGTTGGGGAGATATACTGGAGGAGGACAACCCACTCCCGTATTCGCTGCGAGAAGCCCATGGACAGAGGGGCCTGGCAGACTGTGGCCATGGGGCTGCACAAGGTTGGACACAACTGAAGTGACAGCACTCACAGTCTGTGTCATAAGAGACACCAGGGAGTTTCAGCACATATTCCCGTGCAGGCATCCTAGAGAATTAGGAGGCCACCTGAGGCGAGCGGAGACACATCTGGAAACCCAAGACACTCCAGATCAATATGGACACGCCTGGGTAAGGTGAACAACTAACTTCAAATAAGCCATACCTGACCTATCCCAGGTAAAAGAAGATACATCTGGAATATTAGGGAGCTGTCACAGTTCAGAGTAGACATGCCTTGAGAAAGAGAGAGAAATCCTAGGTTGCCCTGTCACCAAATGTGGGGACACTTCTTAGGTCAGCTTAGATTTATTAGGGAACTAAGTATATATACATATATATATACACATATATATACATACTATATTAGGTATATATCTATATATAATATATTAGGAATAAATATACTATATTAGGTGTGTGTGTATATATATACACTGATGTGGAATACATATATGTATTACAGACAAACCTCTGATATGGAACAGTACATATATTCCAGACCAGTGTTCACACAACTGGGACACTGCCAAGAAGGGCAAATAAGGGAAGATGCCCCTGGGGAATAAGGGCGCTACCTTAGTTTGACTAGACACATCTGGAGAATTAGAGCAACAGTCCACATAAGAATTATAAACCAAAGCACTTAGATCTCACAGGACAAGCTGGACACACTGGAGAACCAAGGGTAAAGACATCTTTACAAACAGAGGAAACAAACAGGTCAGAGTAGAAGCACTTGGGGACTTCCGTAGACATCCAGGTCAGAGGGGACACGCCAGAGGAAATAGGCATTCCTGGGCAGTGTAGACACACTAGAGAATTAGGAAACCATCTGAGGTCAGTGTAAACATGCCTGTAGATCAATGAAGATACACCATGACAGAGTAGACAGGCCTAGAAAATGGCCATCCAGACACAAGCGTGTCTTCACCAGCTTGGAATGGCTTCCTGTTTCCAGGTTTTTTCCCCCCCACCTGGTATGGGGAGATATACGGAGGAGGACAACCCACTCCCGTATTCGCTGCGAGAAGCCCATGGACAGAGGGGCCTGGCAGACTGTGGCCATGGGGCTGCACAAGGTTGGACACAACTGAAGTGACAGCACTCACAGTCTGTGTCATAAGAGACACCAGGGAGTTTCAGCACATATTCCCGTGCAGGCATCCTAGAGAATTAGGAGGCCACCTGAGGCGAGCGGAGACACATCTGGAAACCCAAGACACTCCAGATCAATATGGACACGCCTGGGTAAGGTGAACAACTAACTTCAAATAAGCCATACCTGACCTATCCCAGGTAAAAGAAGATACATCTGGAATATTAGGGAGCTGTCACAGTTCAGAGTAGACATGCCTTGAGAAAGAGAGAGAAATCCTAGGTTGCCCTGTCACCAAATGTGGGGACACTTCTTAGGTCAGCTTAGATTTATTAGGGAACTAAGTATATATACATATATATATACACATATATATACATACTATATTAGGTATATATCTATATATAATATATTAGGAATAAATATACTATATTAGGTGTGTGTGTATATATATACACTGATGTGGAATACATATATGTATTACAGACAAACCTCTGATATGGAACAGTACATATATTCCAGACCAGTGTTCACACAACTGGGACACTGCCAAGAAGGGCAAATAAGGGAAGATGCCCCTGGGGAATAAGGGCGCTACCTTAGTTTGACTAGACACATCTGGAGAATTAGAGCAACAGTCCACATAAGAATTATAAACCAAAGCACTTAGATCTCACAGGACAAGCTGGACACACTGGAGAACCAAGGGTAAAGACATCTTTACAAACAGAGGAAACAAACAGGTCAGAGTAGAAGCACTTGGGGACTTCCGTAGACATCCAGGTCAGAGGGGACACGCCAGAGGAAATAGGCATTCCTGGGCAGTGTAGACACACTAGAGAATTAGGAAACCATCTGAGGTCAGTGTAAACATGCCTGTAGATCAATGAAGATACACCATGACAGAGTAGACAGGCCTAGAAAATGGCCATCCAGACACAAGCGTGTCTTCACCAGCTTGGAATGGCTTCCTGTTTCCCTGGTGTGAGTTTTCTGATTGGGGATATTTCCCCTTATTCCTGAGGTGTCCACTTGAGCCTGGGATGTCTCCCTAATGACTCATGTGCATCTACCCCGACCTGTGACCTCGTCCCTAACTCCCTACCCATGTCTACTCTGATCTGGGATTCACCCTAATACCACATTTTTCTCCCCTAAATGGAAGTTCTCCCAACTCCCTGAGTTATGTCCATGTTACCTGAGACACCTCCCCTTATACTCAGCTTGTTCTCCTCCTGTGCACACAGGCTTTATCTTCTCTTCAGATAGGCTGTCTTTTGTAAGGGCAACATCTGGTCATTTGGGACCTTTGAAACATCTGAAAGTCTGTAACGGCCTGAGAATCTAATCTCAAAACACTAAAGTTGATAAAGCTTGAGGAGACGAATACCATAAGCTACCTCTTCACCTTCTTTATTTGTGAAACTAGCTCATTACAGTATGTGCAGTTGTCATGGTAACAGGTGGTAGATGAGAGGCAAAAATTCTAAAAAACTTGAAGAAGATAATTTTATAAGTCACTCTTGGCTGCAAGGAACTTAAAACCTGATTCTTTCTGGCTGAAGCAGCAAATAGGGGCTTTTGTTTTGTCTCATTTTTGGTTTTGTTGCTTGCATATTTGAAAAGGCAATGTGAGTACCGATTCTGGGCAGGGCTGCAATCAGGGCTAAGCAGTACCATCAGGATCAGGGTCTCTTTAGCACATGGCTCTGCTGTCTTGATTGAAGTCAATGGCAAGCTTCACACATCATGACCTGAAAGGCTCAAACTCAGATCATCATTCGTATCAGTAGGCCCAAACTTTAAACAAAAGATTACCGGTTGTTTCATGATACCACTTTGACAAAGTACAGACACTAGAGATTTGATAACAGCTGGAATGTAGCAAAAATGCCCCCAAGGAAGTGACATTTCACCTAAGTCTTGAAGATTAAATATCACCTGAACCAAAAGGGAACACAAGGAGGGCGTGCCACATAGTAGCAATTGCCGATGCACATTGCCAATGGATCTGGTAAGATTCTGAACCACCTGAAGAATTGACTCCATGTCTGGGCAGGGAATGTGCATGATAAATTTGGTTTATTTTGATGTTGATGTTTTGTAAAGGAAAGTAGCTACAAAGGGCTAGTAGAATTGTGTCAACAGGACACAAGAACCAGAGTCATGTGTCGCTCACTGCACAGGAATGGGATAGTTGAGAGAAGAGCATGGAAACATACACATGACCATGCAAAATAGACAGCAAGGGATTGCTCTATGATACAGGGAGCTCAACCCAGTGCTCTGTGACAGCCTGGAGGGGTGGAACAGGGTGGGAGATAGGAGGCGGGTTCAGGAGGGAGGGGACGTATGTGGACCTGTGGCTGATTCAAGTTGATGTATGGCAGAGGCCAACACAATATTGTAAAGCAATTATCCTCCAATAAAAATTTTAATTCATAAAGCAAGTCACCCAAAGCCAGTGCTCTGGGACAACCCAGAGGGATGGTGGGGAGGAAGGTGGGAGGGAGTTCAGGATGGGGGGACACATGTACACCCATAGCTGATTCATGCTGATGTATGGCAAAAAAGTCCCACAATATTGTAAAGTAATTATCCATCAATTCAAATAAAGAAAAAATAATTAATAAAATAAGGCTTGAATTTTTTAAAAAATTAATTCATATTAAAAAAAATAATGACTGTAGTAGATTGAATACATCATCAATCCTAAAAAGCAGAAATGAGAAGATGGACATTACTATTTACCTTACACAGATTAAAAAAAAATTAAAAGAGAACACTATGAACAAGTGTACATGAACAAATCATATGCTCTGGATCAAATGGGGAAACTTCCAGAATAAACAAACTACCACAACCAACTCAAAAAGAAATAGGAAATCTGATCCAACTTATAACAAGAGAAGGGATAGACTCAGTAATGAAAAAGCTCCCAAAAAGAAAAGCCCAGGCCTCAGTGGTGGATACTACCAAACATTGTAAGAAGTCATCACGGGGCTTCCCTGGTGGTCCAGTAGGTAAGGACACCGCCTTGCAGTGCAGGGGGCGCCAGTTTGATCCCTGGCCTGGGAAGATCCCACGTGCCGCTCTGGACTGACGTGTCCAACTGCTGAACTGGAGCTCTGGAGTGCATGTGCCCAAAGCCGGTGCTCTGCAACGAGAGAGGCCGCTGCAATGGGAGGCCCACACAGGCCAAAGAACAAAGATAAATAAATGAAAGATCAATAGAAGTGGTCACACAAAAAAAGTCATCACGGTGCATGGGGATCTCTTCAGCAGATGACCCTAGCAGGCTCTGTCACGGAAGAAACCAAAGCCAGCTTGGTCACCACAGATCCCCCGGAGAGTTCCCAACTTTTACCACACAGATGCCTGAGTCCCTCTCTGCTCCCTCCCCACCTCCTCCTACCAGAGCCTCTGGGAGCACTGGCAGCCAGGCCAGTCATCTGCAGCTGCACCTGAGTGAAACACCAACCCAGACCCCTGTGTCTGATGCCCACTGCTGTGCGTGCACTCAAGGCCAGCTCTCTGCCAGCCAGACGCCCTTCGCTGACCTCCACTTCTGTGCGCTCACCGAGGGGGACGCTGTACGGCCATGGAGTAGCATGCGGACAGTCCCTATAGCTACCAGTGTATCCTGGCTCTTGTGCCTACTCCAGCCCCGGCTACTCTGTGTGTGCTGGCCCCTGGACCCTGCCGCTACACGGACTTGCAGCTCTGCCCAGCCATTCAGCATGTACACACCACTGGGTCTGGCCACTGCTTACCTTAATTCCTTGCCAATGGAACTGGAGGCAGAGATGAGGACCCCAACAGCCCTTCTGTGAACCCCCTTCAGGGCTCATCAAAGACTGTGCAGTTGTCAATGCTGTAGACCCCAAGGATATAAATGGATAAATGACCACACCACTCTGGAACCAGCACTGCCAGCGACCCTCATCCTTGACATCCCATGCTGTTAGATCTGGGGTCACAGTGCATTCCAGAGTACTCCCTTCTACAATCAAATGTCTTTCCTTGCAGGTGGTGGTCTGGAAGCAGTGACTGTTTACTCAAATGCACAGAAACTACACAAGAATGCAAGGTTCACAAAGAATCTAGGACATATGACTTGCCAAAAGAATACATTAAACCTCCAGTAACTGGCCCAACACATGAAGACCCAGGAATTGCCTGACAGGGAATTGAAAACAAATGCTCTAAAGATGCTCAGAAAGCTATATGAGAACACGAAGGAACAAATTAATGCTTTTAGGAAAATAGATAAGAGCTCTGGAGATATGTCCTGATGATGCTCATGTAACAGTATGACTGTTCTTAATACCACTGAATTGTGCACTTTAAAATGGTTAAATAAAATGGTTAAATGGCAAATGCTCTGGTGCATGCATTTTACCACAATGATTTTTAAAAAAGGAATGTTTTTAAAAGCTATGATTGCCATCATACTAAATGGCTAAAGACTAAGAATACTTTTCCCTAAGTTCAGGAACAAAACTGACCTGCTTTTGCCATTTCTATTCAACATCGAACTGGAATCCCTAACTAGAAAAATTAGGGAAATACACCAAATAAGTTGTATTTTTATGTTGTTGTTCAGTTGCTAAGTTGTGTCTCACGCTTTGCAACCCCATGGACTGCAGCATGCCAGCCTTCTCTTTCCTTCACTGTCTCCCAGAGTTTGTTCAAATTCATGTCCACTGAATGGATGATGCCATCCAACCCTCTCATCTTCTGCTGCCCCTTTACCTCCTGCCCTCAGTCTTTCCCAGCATGAGGGTTTTTTCCAAAGAGCTGGCTCTTCCCATCAGGTGGCCAGAGTATTTGAGCATTGGCTTCAACATCAGTCCTTCCAATGCATATTCAGGATTGATTTCCTTTGGGACTGACTGGTTTGATTTTTATACACTACTAACAAACAATTCAAAATGTAAGAATATAATTTCACTTACAATGACATCAAAATAAAGAAATATGTAAGAAGAAATTTCATTATGAAGGTGCAAGACATGTACACTGAGAATATAAAGCATTACTAAAAGGAAACTTAACAGACCTAAATAAAAGGAAACATGCATTTATTGTGGATTTAATATGGTTAAGAAATCAAAATTATACAAAGCAATCTACAGATATAATGCAATCTCCACCAAAATGTCAATGGCTTTTTTTTTGGCAAAAATAGTTAAGTCAGATCCTAAACTTCATATGGAATTGCAGTTTATCCCAAACAGCCAAAATAATTTTGGAAAAGAATAAAGGTGGAAGAGTAACACATCCCAATTTTAAAACATATACAAAGCTACAGTAATCAAAAGAGTGAGCCGTTGGCATAAAGATAGCCACATAGACCAGTGCAATAGCACTGAGAATCCAGAAGAAGACACATAAATTCATGGTCAATAACAAAAGTTCCAAGACCATTCTTTCAGAAAAGAATAGTCTCTTCAAAAAATGGAACAAGGGCTTCCCTGGTGGTCCAGTGGGTAAGGACACCGCCTTGCAGTGCAAGGGGCGCCGGTTCCATCCCTGGCCTGGGAAGATCCCACGTGCCGCGTAGCGGCTGGACGGATGTGTCCAACTACTGAGCTGGAGCTCTGGAGCGCATGCGCCCAGAGCCTGCAACGACAGACGCCACCGCGATGGGAGGCCCACAGGAGCCAAAGAACAAAGACGGATGAAAATAGAGAAATGAAAGACCAATAGAAGTGGCCCGCCTGCCCCTCTCCCTCCCCAACCCGACTCCCACCCAAAATAAATAAAAATAAATATATCTTAAAAAAAAAATGGAACAAAGGCAACTGGATAACCACACATACAAGAATGAAATTGGAACCCTATGTTATTCGGTATAGATAAAACAAAAATGGATGAATGCCTAAATTTAAGATGCAAAAAATGTATACTTATTTGGAGAAAACTTAGGGGTAAATCATCATGATCTCAGGTTCAATCACGAGTTTGTAGACATGACTTCGGAAGTACAGGTAACAAGGGCACTCATAGTGATTCTCGGTGACAACCTAGAGTGGGTGTGATGATGTGGGGGTGGGGGAGATTCAAGAAGAAGGGAACATATATATACTTGTGACTGATTCATGTTGTCTGTCAGAAGCTAACAGTATTGTAAAGATCAAAAAAAACTTAAAACAGACCTAAATAAAAGGAAACATGCATTTATTGTGGATTTAATATGGTTAAGAAATCAAAATTATACAAAGCAATCTACAGATATAATGCAATCTCCACCAAAATGTCAATGGCTTTTTTTTTGGCAAATATAGTTAAGTCAGATCCTAAACTTCATATGGAATTGCAGTTTATCCCAAACAGCCAAAATAATTTTGGAAAAGAATAAAGGTGGAAGAGTAACACATCCCAATTTTAAAACATATACAAAGCTACAGTAATCAAAAGAGTGAGCCGTTGGCATAAAGATAGCCACATAGACCAGTGCAATAGCACTGAGAATCCAGAAGAAGACACATAAATTCATGGTCAATAACAAAAGTTCCAAGACCATTCTTTCAGAAAAGAATAGTCTCTTCAAAAAATGGAACAAGGGCTTCCCTGGTGGTCCAGTGGGTAAGGACACCGCCTTGCAGTGCAAGGGGCGCCGGTTCCATCCCTGGCCTGGGAAGATCCCACGTGCCGCGTAGCGGCTGGACGGATGTGTCCAACTACTGAGCTGGAGCTCTGGAGCGCATGCGCCCAGAGCCTGCAACGACAGACGCCACCGCGATGGGAGGCCCACAGGAGCCAAAGAACAAAGACGGATGAAAATAGAGAAATGAAAGACCAATAGAAGTGGCCCGCCTGCCCCTCTCCCTCCCCAACCCGACTCCCACCCAAAATAAATAAAAATAAATATATCTTAAAAAAAAAATGGAACAAAGGCAACTGGATAACCACACATACAAGAATGAAATTGGAACCCTATGTTATTCGGTATAGATAAAACAAAAATGGATGAATGCCTAAATTTAAGATGCAAAAAATGTATACTTATTTGGAGAAAACTTAGGGGTAAATCATCATGATCTCAGGTTCAATCACGAGTTTGTAGACATGACTTCGGAAGTACAGGTAACAAGGGCACTCATAGTGATTCTCGGTGACAACCTAGAGTGGGTGTGATGATGTGGGGGTGGGGGAGATTCAAGAAGAAGGGAACATATATATACTTGTGACTGATTCATGTTGTCTGTCAGAAGCTAACAGTATTGTAAAGTAATTATCCTCCAATTAAAAATAAATTTTAAAAAAGGTACCGGCAATAAGAAAATATAAGTCAAATATCACCAAAATTAAAAAGAAAACTTTTGTATATCAAAGGACATGATCATAAAAGTGAAAAGACAACTACACAATGGGAGGAAATTTTGCAAATAGTTAAAAGCCATGACAAACCTAGACAGTGTATTAAAAAGCAAAGACGTGACTTTGCCAACAAAGCTCCATACAGTCATGTATAGATGTGCATGTTGGACCACAAAGAAGGCTGAGCACTGAAAAATTGATGCTTTCAAATTGCAATGCTGGAGAAGACTCTTGACAGTCCCTTAGATAGCAAGGAGAGCAAACCAGTCAGTCCTAAGGGAAATCAACCCTGAATATTCACTGGGAGGACAGATGCTGAAGCGGAAACTCCAGTAATTTGGCCACCTGCGCTAAGAGTCAACTCGCTGGAAAAGACTTTGTTGCTGGGAAAGATTGGCGGCGGAGAATGGGGTGACAGAGGGTGAAACGGTTAGGTGGCATCATTGACTCAATACACATGAGTTAAGCAAACTCCAGGAAGTAGTGAAAGACAGGAAAGCCTGGTGTGCTGCAGTTCATGGGGTCCCAAAGAGTTGGATTTAGTGACTGAACAACAAATCTGATGAGGGCTTAGGACCCAGAACATATTAAGAACTCTTATATCTCAACAGGGTTTCCCTGATAACTTAGGGAAAGAATCTGCCCTCGATGCAGGATGCCCAGGTTTGACCCTGGGTGGGAAGATCCCTAGAGGAGAAAAGGGAAACCCACTCCAATATTCTTGCCTGGAGAATCCCATCAACAAAGGAGCTTGGAAGGCCACAGTCCATAGCATAAAACAAAAATGGATGAATGCCTAAATTTAAGATGCAAAAAATGTATACTTATTTGGAGAAAACTTAGGGGTAAATCATCATGATCTCAGGTTCAATCACGAGTTTGTAGACATGACTTCGGAAGTACAGGTAACAAGGGCACTCATAGTGATTCTCGGTGACAACCTAGAGTGGGTGTGATGATGTGGGGGTGGGGGAGATTCAAGAAGAAGGGAACATATATATACTTGTGACTGATTCATGTTGTCTGTCAGAAGCTAACAGTATTGTAAAGTAATTATCCTCCAATTAAAAATAAATTTTAAAAAAGGTACCGGCAATAAGAAAATATAAGTCAAATATCACCAAAATTAAAAAGAAAACTTTTGTATATCAAAGGACATGATCATAAAAGTGAAAAGACAACTACACAATGGGAGGAAATTTTGCAAATAGTTAAAAGCCATGACAAACCTAGACAGTGTATTAAAAAGCAAAGACGTGACTTTGCCAACAAAGCTCCATACAGTCATGTATAGATGTGCATGTTGGACCACAAAGAAGGCTGAGCACTGAAAAATTGATGCTTTCAAATTGCAATGCTGGAGAAGACTCTTGACAGTCCCTTAGATAGCAAGGAGAGCAAACCAGTCAGTCCTAAGGGAAATCAACCCTGAATATTCACTGGGAGGACAGATGCTGAAGCGGAAACTCCAGTAATTTGGCCACCTGCGCTAAGAGTCAACTCGCTGGAAAAGACTTTGTTGCTGGGAAAGATTGGCGGCGGGAGAATGGGGTGACAGAGGGTGAAACGGTTAGGTGGCATCATTGACTCAATACACATGAGTTAAGCAAACTCCAGGAAGTAGTGAAAGACAGGAAAGCCTGGTGTGCTGCAGTTCATGGGGTCCCAAAGAGTTGGATTTAGTGACTGAACAACAAATCTGATGAGGGCTTAGGACCCAGAACATATTAAGAACTCTTATATCTCAACAGGGTTTCCCTGATAACTTAGGGAAAGAATCTGCCCTCGATGCAGGATGCCCAGGTTTGACCCCTGGGTGGGGAAGATCCCCTAGAGGAGAAAAGGGAAACCCACTCCAATATTCTTGCCTGGAGAATCCCATCAACAAAGGAGCTTGGAAGGCCACAGTCCAAAGCATCACAAAGAACAGGACACGATTGAGTGACACACACATACACATCTCAATAGCAAAAGGCAAACAACACAATTGAAAATTAAACAGACATCCACAGGAGATACACAAATGGCCAACAAGTACATGCAAATATGCTCGACAGCAGTATCATTAGGGAAAAGCAAATCAAAGCTACAGTGACATTTCAGTCCAGTATGGCTATAACAATAATTTTTTTTATTTTTTATTTTTTAAATTTTTACAGAGTTTTGTTGTTCACAGACATATATGTTCCCAGATCAGTCATATGCATATCCCTGGCACCCTCCCCCTCCAAGTACCCTCATCCCACCCCTCCAGGCCAACAATTTTTTAAAATAGAAAATTATTCGTGTGGGCAAGGATGTGCTGACTGAAAGGTATAATGGTAAAGCTGCTGTTGAAAATGTTGAAAATCTCCCCAAAATATTAAATATAGAATCACCAAATGATCCAGCACTTCCACTCCTGTGTATATACCCAAAAGAATTGAAAACAGGTATTCTTGCCTAGAGAATTCCATGGGCAGAGGAGGCTGGTGGGCTACAGTCCATGAGGTTGCAAAGAGTCAGACAGGACTGAGCAACTGAACACTGAGCACATTAAAAAAAAAAAAAAAATACTTGCAGCTGAATGTTCATAGCAGTGCTATACATGATTGCCAAAAAAATTTAAAATAATTGGAATATCCATCAATAAATGGATAAACGAAAGTACTATGGCCATGCAAGAGAATATTATTCAGCCACAAAATGAATTAAGTGCTACAACATGGATAAACCTTGAACGCATTGTGCTAAGCATAATAAATCAGAAACAAAAAGTCACCTATTCTTCATTTTATGTGAAATTGTTAAAATAGATGAGGGCTTAGGACCCAGAACATATTAAGAACTCTTATATCTCAACAGGGTTTCCCTGATAACTTAGGGAAAGAATCTGCCCTCGATGCAGGATGCCCAGGTTTGACCCCTGGGTGGGGAAGATCCCCTAGAGGAGAAAAGGGAAACCCACTCCAATATTCTTGCCTGGAGAATCCCATCAACAAAGGAGCTTGGAAGGCCACAGTCCATAGCATCACAAAGAACAGGACACGATTGAGTGACACACACATACACATCTCAATAGCAAAAGGCAAACAACACAATTGAAAATTAAACAGACATCCACAGGAGATACACAAATGGCCAACAAGTACATGCAAATATGCTCGACAGCAGTATCATTAGGGAAAAGCAAATCAAAGCTACAGTGACATTTCAGTCCAGTATGGCTATAACAATAATTTTTTTTATTTTTTATTTTTTAAATTTTTACAGAGTTTTGTTGTTCACAGACATATATGTTCCCAGATCAGTCATATGCATATCCCTGGCACCCTCCCCCTCCAAGTACCCTCATCCCACCCCTCCAGGCCAACAATTTTTTAAAATAGAAAATTATTCGTGTGGGCAAGGATGTGCTGACTGAAAGGTATAATGGTAAAGCTGCTGTTGAAAATGTTGAAAATCTCCCCAAAATATTAAATATAGAATCACCAAATGATCCAGCACTTCCACTCCTGTGTATATACCCAAAAGAATTGAAAACAGGTATTCTTGCCTAGAGAATTCCATGGGCAGAGGAGGCTGGTGGGCTACAGTCCATGAGGTTGCAAAGAGTCAGACAGGACTGAGCAACTGAACACTGAGCACATTAAAAAAAAAAAAAAAATACTTGCAGCTGAATGTTCATAGCAGTGCTATACATGATTGCCAAAAAAATTTAAAATAATTGGAATATCCATCAATAAATGGATAAACGAAAGTACTATGGCCATGCAAGAGAATATTATTCAGCCACAAAATGAATTAAGTGCTACAACATGGATAAACCTTGAACGCATTGTGCTAAGCATAATAAATCAGAAACAAAAAGTCACCTATTCTTCATTTTATGTGAAATTGTTAAAGCATATGCAAATTTTAGTGACTAAAAATTGTGTAGTAATTGCCAGGGGCTGGGGTGGAGAAAAGAACAGGAGGTGATCAAAATGTTTCGGAACAAAATGGAGGTGATGGCCGCACAGCTTTTTAAATATACTAATGGCCACTGAATTGTACACTTTAAAATCCTTAATTTTATGTTATGTGAATTTCACCTCAATTAAAGCAAAAGCCATAAGTAAAATAATGGATTAGGAGATGACAAAGAGAAAAATTATATTCGAAAATACTCATTGCGCACCACTGGAGGTTGCTAGGAGGCCAATTTATTACTCTGAAAATTGATAAAGGAAAAAATTAAGCATTAATCTTGCCTTTCTGGTATGAGTTATAATTCATGGTAAATCCAGAGTTCTGGTACATATGGAACAGCTCGTCCAAACAGAAGAACTCAAGCAAATAATTTCAGAAGAAATGAAAGAATCAAGAGTCTTGATACCTTTTTAAAAATCAATTCTGATCATTTCCATGGATATTAAAATTCTCAGGTGGAAGACTGATGAGCAAATTTACACAGAGGGGTTAGAGCATCACCATTTGAAATCACCAATCCATCAGCATCATGAGAAGTGAGAAGGACAGTCATCATGTGCCCCTGATAGCATCTAATATAAAGAACTCAGCTTCACCCATGAAGCATTCGTGCAAACAGACAAATCTGAATCTACTCAGCCTTCAGACTTTACGACAAGCCAGCAGATATTTGGGAGACAGGGGGGTGAATGAAACAGGAGCCAGGAAAACAATTCCGCTACAGTCAGAGCACAGGGCATTCTAACAAAGACCCTGACACGGCTTCTTCACCTAGTCAACGTGAGATTAGAATTCCATTATGTGAGGGAGGGGAGCGACCTATTCTAGATTCAGAGAGAAAGCGGTGTAGAATTCATACATGACACATAGAATACATTTCAACAGGGGTTCAAATGAAGCAATCAGTAGTAAAGTTTTTAGGCAAGGGAATTTGCACATGGACTAGCATTAAACCAAGGAATTGGTGTTTATTTAGTCAAATATGATAATAATATGGTAGTTATGGAAGGTGGGGTTCTTTATGAGGATACTTATTGAAGTATTATGGCAGTGAAATGACATGATGTATGTGATTTGCTTTAAAATACTGCAATGAAGGGACTTTCCTGGTGGTCCCATGGCTAAGACTCCAAGCTCCCAGTGCAGAGGGTCCACGTTTCATCCCTGGTCAGGGAATGCCACCACTAGGAGTTCACACGCTGCACAAAGATCGAAGATCCTGCATCCCACAGCTAAGACCAGGTGCAGCCAAATAAATACACAATTAATCATTTTTTAAATGTTGTACTGAAAAAGAACGCTGTGCTGGGTATTCTTTCCTACCTCCAGATTCTATTTTACAAATTATATTCGAAAATACTCATTGCGCACCACTGGAGGTTGCTAGGAGGCCAATTTATTACTCTGAAAATTGATAAAGGAAAAAATTAAGCATTAATCTTGCCTTTCTGGTATGAGTTATAATTCATGGTAAATCCAGAGTTCTGGTACATATGGAACAGCTCGTCCAAACAGAAGAACTCAAGCAAATAATTTCAGAAGAAATGAAAGAATCAAGAGTCTTGATACCTTTTTAAAAATCAATTCTGATCATTTCCATGGATATTAAAATTCTCAGGTGGAAGACTGATGAGCAAATTTACACAGAGGGGTTAGAGCATCACCATTTGAAATCACCAATCCATCAGCATCATGAGAAGTGAGAAGGACAGTCATCATGTGCCCCTGATAGCATCTAATATAAAGAACTCAGCTTCACCCATGAAGCATTCGTGCAAACAGACAAATCTGAATCTACTCAGCCTTCAGACTTTACGACAAGCCAGCAGATATTTGGGAGACAGGGGGGTGAATGAAACAGGAGCCAGGAAAACAATTCCGCTACAGTCAGAGCACAGGGCATTCTAACAAAGACCCTGACACGGCTTCTTCACCTAGTCAACGTGAGATTAGAATTCCATTATGTGAGGGAGGGGAGCGACCTATTCTAGATTCAGAGAGAAAGCGGTGTAGAATTCATACATGACACATAGAATACATTTCAACAGGGGTTCAAATGAAGCAATCAGTAGTAAAGTTTTTAGGCAAGGGAATTTGCACATGGACTAGCATTAAACCAAGGAATTGGTGTTTATTTAGTCAAATATGATAATAATATGGTAGTTATGGAAGGTGGGGTTCTTTATGAGGATACTTATTGAAGTATTATGGCAGTGAAATGACATGATGTATGTGATTTGCTTTAAAATACTGCAATGAAGGGACTTTCCTGGTGGTCCCATGGCTAAGACTCCAAGCTCCCAGTGCAGAGGGTCCACGTTTCATCCCTGGTCAGGGAATGCCACCACTAGGAGTTCACACGCTGCACAAAGATCGAAGATCCTGCATCCCACAGCTAAGACCAGGTGCAGCCAAATAAATACACAATTAATCATTTTTTAAATGTTGTACTGAAAAAGAACGCTGTGCTGGGTATTCTTTCCTACCTCCAGATTCTATCAGTTTTCTGTGCCTAGGATGCTAAGCTCATTATCTTGCAATAAAGGGACCCTTTCACTCTGGTTCAACCAGAGGCAAAGGGGAGTGATCAGAGCATTTGTCACCAAGCTGCACACAGGCCCCTGGTCCCTCTCCCACCCCTATCCTCACCTCTCGTGCCACCTTCAAAGACAATTGCAGCTCTTGCGGTCTGGGTAACTACCCTCCCTGCCCCCCAGACACCGACCGGCACCCATTGGTAAGCTTTCCCCCGACCCTGAGCTCCTATGCTACCTGGGGAACCCTGACCACTTGTTGTTGTTCGGTTACTAAGTTGTGTCTGACTCTTTGACCCCATGGACTACAGCACACCAGGCTCCCCTGTTCTTCATCATCTCCCAGAGTTTGCTCAAACTTGTGTTCATTGAATTGGTGATGCTATTCAACCATCTCATCCTCTGTCCCCTCTTCTTGTCCTGCCCTCCATATTTCCCAGCACCAGGGTCTTTTCCAGTGAGACAGCTCTTTGTATCAGGAGGCCAAAGTATTGGACTTTCAGCTTCAGCATCAGCCTTTCCAAGGAATATTTAGGGTTGATTTCTTTTAGGATTGACTGATTTGATCTTCTTGCAGTCCAGGGGCTCTCAAGAGTCTTCTCCAGCACTGCAATTTGAAAGCATAAATTCTCTGGCACTCAGCCTTCTTTATGGTCCAACTCTCACATCCATACATGACTACTGGGTAAACCATAGCTTGGACTATATGGATAACTTTGTTGACAAGTGATGTCTCTGTTTTTTGATATGTTGTCTAGGTTTGGCATAGCTTTCCTTCCAAGGAGCAAGTGTCTTTTAATTCCATGGCTATAGTCACCACCCACAGTGATTTTGGAGCCCAAGAAAATAAAGTCTGTCTCTATTTAATTTTTCCCCCATCTATTTGCCATGAAGTGATGGGACCAGGTGCCACGATCTTAGTTTTTTGAATCTTGAGTTTTAAGCCAGCTTTTTCACTCTCCTCTTTCACCTTTATCAAGAGTCTTTTTAGTTCCTCTTCGATTTCTGCATTAGAGTGGTATCATCTGCATATCCTAGTTGTTGATATTTCTCCTGGCAATCTTGATTCCAGTTTGTGATGCATCCAGCCTGGCATTTTGCGTGATGTACTCTGCATGTCCCATGTTTAATTTTTCACAATCAGAAAGCAAGTATAAACATGTATATATATATATATATATATATGTATGTATGTATATGTGTGTGTGTGTGTGTGTGTGTGTGCATGCTTCATTATTATTGTTATTATATTTCTATCATTAATATTTTTTTAAACTTTTTGGGGGGGGGGGGGGGGGGGGGGGGGGGATGGGCGGACCACTTCTATTGGTCTTTCATTTCTCCATTTTCATCCGTCTCTGTTCCTTGGCCCGTGTGGGCCTCCCATCGCGGTGGCCTCCGCCGTCGCAGAGCACCGGCTCTGGGCACATGAGCTCCAGAGCTCCGGCTCGGTAATTGGGCACATTGGTCCAGACGCTCCACGGCACGTGGGATCTTCCCAGGCCAGGGATCGAACCAGCGCCCCTTGCACTGCTAGGCAGTGTCCCTACCCACTGGACCACCAGGGAAGCCCTATCATTATTATTTTAAATTTATATGTACATATGCACAGAAGATGTCTGAGAAAGGTATACACTCAGATTTCAACTGTGGCTACCACTGAGAGTGGGACAAGAAGGCAGTGGACCAGGAGGGGATAGAGAAGAAAGAAGTTACATTTTTACCCTTCGGTCACCTCTCAGCCCCTCTTCCCACCATCCCCCTGACAGCCTACCTTGTGTGCTCCATCTCCACCTGCTCCAGGACCTTTGCACATGCTGTTCCAGACTCTCAGAATGCTCTTCCCTGTTCCCACTCCCCTCCATCCACTAACACCTTCCATGCATAGTGAACTTCTACTCACAATATATCCCTGTTCAGCTGTCCCTGCCTCTGGGAATGGGTAAACAGGAAGGTGACCTGGGTCAGCCACTCTTGTGTCAGCAGCACTGCTCCCTCTGCTTCATCTTCATGCTACCTAACTCACCAGTATTTTTACATGTCCTGCATGATGATCTCTGAACATGGTGTTTCATGCAAATTTCTTAGTTTTTGAATCTTGAGTTTTAAGCCAGCTTTTTCACTCTCCTCTTTCACCTTTATCAAGAGTCTTTTTAGTTCCTCTTCGATTTCTGCATTAGAGTGGTATCATCTGCATATCCTAGTTGTTGATATTTCTCCTGGCAATCTTGATTCCAGTTTGTGATGCATCCAGCCTGGCATTTTGCATGATGTACTCTGCATGTCCCATGTTTAATTTTTCACAATCAGAAAGCAAGTATAAACATGTATATATATATATATATATATGTATGTATGTATATGTGTGTGTGTGTGTGTGTGTGTGTGCATGCTTCATTATTATTGTTATTATATTTCTATCATTAATATTTTTTTAAACTTTTTGGTGGGTGGGGTGGGGAGGGAGGGGGATGGGCGGACCACTTCTATTGGTCTTTCATTTCTCCATTTTCATCCGTCTCTGTTCCTTGGCCCGTGTGGGCCTCCCATCGCGGTGGCCTCCGCCGTCGCAGAGCACCGGCTCTGGGCACATGAGCTCCAGAGCTCCGGCTCGGTAATTGGGCACATTGGTCCAGACGCTCCACGGCACGTGGGATCTTCCCAGGCCAGGGATCGAACCAGCGCCCCTTGCACTGCTAGGCAGTGTCCCTACCCACTGGACCACCAGGGAAGCCCTATCATTATTATTTTAAATTTATATGTACATATGCACAGAAGATGTCTGAGAAAGGTATACACTCAGATTTCAACTGTGGCTACCACTGAGAGTGGGACAAGAAGGCAGTGGACCAGGAGGGGATAGAGAAGAAAGAAGTTACATTTTTACCCTTCGGTCACCTCTCAGCCCCTCTTCCCACCATCCCCCTGACAGCCTACCTTGTGTGCTCCATCTCCACCTGCTCCAGGACCTTTGCACATGCTGTTCCAGACTCTCAGAATGCTCTTCCCTGTTCCCACTCCCCTCCATCCACTAACACCTTCCATGCATAGTGAACTTCTACTCACAATATATCCCTGTTCAGCTGTCCCTGCCTCTGGGAATGGGTAAACAGGAAGGTGACCTGGGTCAGCCACTCTTGTGTCAGCAGCACTGCTCCCTCTGCTTCATCTTCATGCTACCTAACTCACCAGTATTTTTACATGTCCTGCATGATGATCTCTGAATTCTCAGGTGGCTGTGCATTTATCTCATGCTAGTCTGCAAATTTCCAGAGTTGATTTTCCAGTTACTTGTGCACCATCTGAGGGGCTTTCCTAGACATGAATTCTAAGGGCATAGGCTTTTACGTGATGTACTTAGTGTTGAGTACAGTCCTGGCACATAGTAACTCTTTCAAAAATGGGCTCTGCTGAATTCTTCGAAATTTTTCATAGAATGCATTATATTTTTGTCATTTAAAAATACATTACCTTGGACTTCCCTGATGGTCCAATGGTTAAGAATCCACTTTGCAATGCAAGGGATTGTATTCAGTTTGATTCCTGGTCCAGAAAGGTACCATGAGGTGATTAAGCCTATGCACGACGGCTACTGAGCCTATGAGATGCAACTACTAAAACCCACTCACCTAAGCCTGTGTTCTGCCATGAGAAGCCCACATACCACAACAAAGAGTAGCCCTGAGCTCTCCACAGCTAGAGAAAGTTCATGCACAACAAGAAAAATTCAGTGCAACCAAAACAAAAAATAAATAAATCTTTTTTAATAAATAAAATACATTAACTTAAAATCAACATATATTTTGAGGAAAATTGACGTTAATAATCTTGAAGGTAAGAAAGAATTTGTTAAGCACAATGTAGGTAAATGGAAAATAATAAACAAAAGATAGATTAAGGGGCTTCCCTGGTGGTCCAGTGGGTAAGGGCACCGTCTTGCAGTGCAAAGGGCGCTGGTTCGATCCCTGGCCTGGGAGGATCCCACTTGCCGCAGAGCAGCTGGACTGATGTGTCCAACCACCCAGTCAGAGCTCTGGAGCATGCACCCAGAGCCGGTGCTCTGTAGCAAGAGAGGCCACTGCGATGGGAGGTCCGTACAGGCCAAGAAACAAAGATCCTGTACTCCCTCACCATAACCCTGTTCTTACTCACAATATATCCCTGTTCAGCTGTCCCTGCCTCTGGGAATGGGTAAACAGGAAGGTGACCTGGGTCAGCCACTCTTGTGTCAGCAGCACTGCTCCCTCTGCTTCATCTTCATGCTACCTAACTCACCAGTATTTTTACATGTCCTGCATGATGATCTCTGAATTCTCAGGTGGCTGTGCATTTATCTCATGCTAGTCTGCAAATTTCCAGAGTTGATTTTCCAGTTACTTGTGCACCATCTGAGGGGCTTTCCTAGACATGAATTCTAAGGGCATAGGCTTTTACGTGATGTACTTAGTGTTGAGTACAGTCCTGGCACATAGTAACTCTTTCAAAAATGGGCTCTGCTGAATTCTTCGAAATTTTTCATAGAATGCATTATATTTTTGTCATTTAAAAATACATTACCTTGGACTTCCCTGATGGTCCAATGGTTAAGAATCCACTTTGCAATGCAAGGGATTGTATTCAGTTTGATTCCTGGTCCAGAAAGGTACCATGAGGTGATTAAGCCTATGCACGACGGCTACTGAGCCTATGAGATGCAACTACTAAAACCCACTCACCTAAGCCTGTGTTCTGCCATGAGAAGCCCACATACCACAACAAAGAGTAGCCCTGAGCTCTCCACAGCTAGAGAAAGTTCATGCACAACAAGAAAAATTCAGTGCAACCAAAACAAAAAATAAATAAATCTTTTTTAATAAATAAAATACATTAACTTAAAATCAACATATATTTTGAGGAAAATTGACGTTAATAATCTTGAAGGTAAGAAAGAATTTGTTAAGCACAATGTAGGTAAATGGAAAATAATAAACAAAAGATAGATTAAGGGGCTTCCCTGGTGGTCCAGTGGGTAAGGGCACCGTCTTGCAGTGCAAAGGGCGCTGGTTCGATCCCTGGCCTGGGAGGATCCCACTTGCCGCAGAGCAGCTGGACTGATGTGTCCAACCACCCAGTCAGAGCTCTGGAGCGCATGCACCCAGAGCCGGTGCTCTGTAGCAAGAGAGGCCACTGCGATGGGAGGTCCGTACAGGCCAAGAAACAAAGATGGACGAAAACAAATAAATGAAAGACCAATAGAAGTGACCAAAATATATATATATTAATAACGTAGATTTAAAAGTTTCTGACTGTCCAATAAAACATCACAGTAATATAAGACAAATGACCTGGAGAAAAGTATTTAAAGAAAGTATGAAAATATGGCAAAAAGCAGGTTTACGCTCTAACTATATTAAGAGAATATTCAATAAGAGTATTCCTGTAACAAAACAGAGAGCATTAAAGGGATATCAAAAATAGCATGTATATATTAATGTAAACAATACAGGGGCTTCTCAGGTGGCACAGGGGTAAAGAACCTGCCTTCCAATGCAGGAGACACAGGAGACACGGGTTTGATCCGTGGGTCAGGAAGATCCCCTGGAGGAGGACATGGCAACCCACTTCAGTATTCTTCCCTGGACAGAGGAGCCTGGCGGGCTACAGTCCATGCGGTTGCAAAGAGCTGGACACAGCTGAGCACACATGTAAATAATAGAAATTAAACAATATAGCTGCTAAAGAACCCCACATCTCCAGTTATCGAAGTTATGCAAGTGAAAAGAAACTATTCTGTGTTCACTGGGTTTAGCAAAGAGTCAAACCACTATAATAACTTTGGCTGACCAGGGTCGAGGGAGCGTCACCTCCAGGCGCCCCTGGGCTGGAGAAGGGTCGGATGTACAGCCCTTCTCCGGGGCAGTTTGAGGTCAGGTCTTCAACTTGAATAGACAATTGAATAGGTTCCCACAAGCACAAGCTCACAGGACATGCATACCAACAGCGTTTGGTTTGACGATTTCCACCAACAGCGTTTATGCTGGAGGCATGTGGGTAACAAATCAAGGCTCTGTAAGAGAACATTGGTTTTACCAGCGGAGACGCAGCCACCCAGGGAAATGCTATATTTCCTTTCTAAAAGATGCTGCAGATCTTTGTTCATTGGAATAATGCCCACGGCAGAACGTGAAATTAAAATAAAAATCTTTTGTACATTATGACCCAATTTCTTTCGAAATATATGTATGACAATAGTTCGTGAAATTTTTTTAAAAGCTGGAAAAGTATCAACAAGCTGCTTACCCCGGGGGCCTGGAAGGACACACTGACTTCCTCCTCCTCCATGGGCTTCCTGTTTCATTCAACACACTTTTCCATTGTGTCATTTAATTTTTTTTCTTCAACAAGGGACAGAAATCTCTTTGACAAGCAGCAAAGTTCCAAGTTGGGGAAACAGCCCTCTCCCTCCTCCTGGACCGCAAGCCCTTCTCTTAGCTGAGGGCGAGGTTGCAGAGCCTCCTGGGGACAAGAACATGCCTGGGAGGCGCCCGCCGGCTCGCCATCCACCCTCCAGGGGACACACGGCCCCTGCAGGGTCAGGAGAGGCCCGGCTTTGCTGGCCTGAGTGAGAACCACAAGCTGCATCTGGCTGGGTCGTGGCTCTGGGCGGAAATCCCACCAAATGGCTGCTTCTTCCCAGCTCCGGGGTCCACAGCCAGGCTGGGGGCTACAGTCCATGCGGTTGCAAAGAGCTGGACACAGCTGAGCACACATGTAAATAATAGAAATTAAACAATATAGCTGCTAAAGAACCCCACATCTCCAGTTATCGAAGTTATGCAAGTGAAAAGAAACTATTCTGTGTTCACTGGGTTTAGCAAAGAGTCAAACCACTATAATAACTTTGGCTGACCAGGGTCGAGGGAGCGTCACCTCCAGGCGCCCCTGGGCTGGAGAAGGGTCGGATGTACAGCCCTTCTCCGGGGCAGTTTGAGGTCAGGTCTTCAACTTGAATAGACAATTGAATAGGTTCCCACAAGCACAAGCTCACAGGACATGCATACCAACAGCGTTTGGTTTGACGATTTCCACCAACAGCGTTTATGCTGGAGGCATGTGGGTAACAAATCAAGGCTCTGTAAGAGAACATTGGTTTTACCAGCGGAGACGCAGCCACCCAGGGAAATGCTATATTTCCTTTCTAAAAGATGCTGCAGATCTTTGTTCATTGGAATAATGCCCACGGCAGAACGTGAAATTAAAATAAAAATCTTTTGTACATTATGACCCAATTTCTTTCGAAATATATGTATGACAATAGTTCGTGAAATTTTTTTAAAAGCTGGAAAAGTATCAACAAGCTGCTTACCCCGGGGGCCTGGAAGGACACACTGACTTCCTCCTCCTCCATGGGCTTCCTGTTTCATTCAACACACTTTTCCATTGTGTCATTTAATTTTTTTTCTTCAACAAGGGACAGAAATCTCTTTGACAAGCAGCAAAGTTCCAAGTTGGGGAAACAGCCCTCTCCCTCCTCCTGGACCGCAAGCCCTTCTCTTAGCTGAGGGCGAGGTTGCAGAGCCTCCTGGGGACAAGAACATGCCTGGGAGGCGCCCGCCGGCTCGCCATCCACCCTCCAGGGGACACACGGCCCCTGCAGGGTCAGGAGAGGCCCGGGCTTTTGCTGGCCTGAGTGAGAACCACAAGCTGCATCTGGCTGGGTCGTGGCTCTGGGCGGAAATCCCACCAAATGGCTGCTTCTTCCCAGCTCCGGGGTCCACAGCCAGGCTGGGAGCTCCCCCTTCACGGAAGAGGCTGCCCCCCCAGGAGACGCTGCCCTCTGGAGAACAGATCTCTTTTCTCCGCACGGATTCTCTGCGGACTTGCTGGGCTCTCTACAGGGCTCCTCTCCCAGGAATCCCTGCACCAGATTCCCAGGCCTCACCTTCGGCACCCCTCCTGCCTTCAGCTGCCCACCGCCAGCCAGCCCGCAGGAAGGGCCGGGCAGGAGGGCTGTATTGTGGCTGCCGTGGGTGGAGAGCTGGGCTCTGTCTGATCTTGAGCTCTGGTCCCAAGCACTAGTTCAAGGGAAAAGTCAGACACAGACAGGAGACTGTTGGCTTGTTCTAATTAAGGGGAGGTTGACTGTCAGATGAGAGAGGGGACGGGACGCTTGTATTTTCTCATCATGTATTAATAATTCAAGGCTCCGTCAGCTGGAGTCCTGGCAGGAGGAGACTTCCTCTCAAGTGTGGATGAGGAAATGTAAAAGCAGGAAACTCTGCACAGAGGAACGAGCAGAGAAGCTGGACACCAGAGAGGAGCAACACCCGGGAGGCTGTGTCCACCCCCACCCCCCACCTTCCCAGAGGGCAGGAGGGGCGATGCTGCTGGGTCACAGGGAGAGGGGCTGCAGGCTAGGGTCACAGCTTCCGCCAGCGCGGCAGCCCCCAGCAGGGAGGACGTGGGACCACCCACCCAAGCCTTGCCCTCTTCCCACCCTCAGGTCTCCCGGGAGCCTCCCATTGGAGGGGCCAGACCAGAAGGCAGGAGGCAAGGCAGCCTGGTGGCCCCGCCCCCCGGTCATCTCGGGGGAGCACAGGGGGCGAAGTGAGGGTGGAGTGGGGTTCTGGAGGGCAGAGGGGTCCACAAGCCCCGTGGACATCAGGGGGCTTACCCGGGAAAGCAGACCCCCAGATACCCATGGGTAATCGGAAGTTTGCCAACACTGGACTCTGTCACACCCACAATGGTCAGTGACCCCGTCAGAAGGGTGCACGCACTCCAATTTGCACAGCCGCCGTGGAGTCCCCTCATGTGTGCCCCCTGACAGTCTTCCACCATCTGAGTCTGGACTTGGGACCAGCCTCTGTGCTATTAGCACAGTGTTGATGAGCCATATGGCAGAGCTGGGAAGTCAGACTGTCTCTCCCCTCAAACTGCTCTGGCTCCACTGAGACCAGCGATAAAGAGGAAAAGCAAAAATAAACCTACCAGCAGAAAACTAATAAAAAAAAAAAAAAGAAAACAGGATTTGATTTGGTGCCCTTAGCAAAGGAACACAGAAATACAATATTTTCTTTTAACATCATATCCACAGGCTCTTGTGAAGGAAATACCTGATCGGATCCCAAAATGAACAATTATGGGAGATAGTAGCTTGAGTGAGACACCTCTGGCAGAGGAAGCTAATTTTGGAAAGTGCTCTGTCTCATGACTTGGGGCTTGGTTGGTCCACCAGGGAGAGGCAGCCTCAGGGGAGGGGGCCCTGCTGCAGGGTTGACGCCCGGGGGCAGACAGGGGGTCCAGAGAGCGCCACAGACTTGCCCCATCCAGGTTCAAGAGCATTTGGTGACGGGTGTCCCATGGGGCAGTGATGCCCGGAGGAGACGTCAGAGTTGTTGCCACCTTTTGGCTCCTGTGAACAGTGCTGCCAAGAGGAACGAGCAGAGAAGCTGGACACCAGAGAGGAGCAACACCCGGGAGGCTGTGTCCACCCCACCCCCACCTTCCCAGAGGGCAGGAGGGGCGATGCTGCTGGGTCACAGGAGAGGGGCTGCAGGCTAGGGTCACAGCTTCCGCCAGCGCGGCAGCCCCCAGCAGGGAGGACGTGGGACCACCCACCCAAGCCTTGCCCTCTTCCCACCCTCAGGTCTCCCGGGAGCCTCCCATTGGAGGGGCCAGACCAGAAGGCAGGAGGCAAGGCAGCCTGGTGGCCCCGCCCCCCGGTCATCTCGGGGGAGCACAGGGGGCGAAGTGAGGGTGGAGTGGGGTTCTGGAGGGCAGAGGGGTCCACAAGCCCCGTGGACATCAGGGGGCTTACCCGGGAAAGCAGACCCCCAGATACCCATGGGTAATCGGAAGTTTGCCAACACTGGACTCTGTCACACCCACAATGGTCAGTGACCCCGTCAGAAGGGTGCACGCACTCCAATTTGCACAGCCGCCGTGGAGTCCCCTCATGTGTGCCCCCTGACAGTCTTCCACCATCTGAGTCTGGACTTGGGACCAGCCTCTGTGCTATTAGCACAGTGTTGATGAGCCATATGGCAGAGCTGGGAAGTCAGACTGCACCTCCCCTCAAACTGCTCTGGCTCCACTGAGACCAGCGATAAAGAGGAAAAGCAAAAATAAACCTACCAGCAGAAAACTAATAAAAAAAAAAAAAAGAAAACAGGATTTGATTTGGTGCCCTTAGCAAAGGAACACAGAAATACAATATTTTCTTTTAACATCATATCCACAGGCTCTTGTGAAGGAAATACCTGATCGGATCCCAAAATGAACAATTATGGGAGATAGTAGCTTGAGTGAGACACCTCTGGCAGAGGAAGCTAATTTTGGAAAGTGCTCTGTCTCATGACTTGGGGCTTGGTTGGTCCACCAGGGAGAGGCAGCCTCAGGGGAGGGGGCCCTGCTGCAGGGTTGACGCCCGGGGGCAGACAGGGGGTCCAGAGAGCGCCACAGACTTGCCCCATCCAGGTTCAAGAGCATTTGGTGACGGGGTGTCCCATGGGGCTGGAGTGATGCCCGGAGGAGACGTCAGAGTTGTTGCCACCTTTTGGCTCCTGTGAACAGTGCTGCCAAGAACGCTGGGTACACATCCAGCTCCTTAGGGTGTGTACCTAGGGACAGAAGCACCGAATCATAGGGCAATTCTGGGTCTATTTCAGCTGCTTCCATGCTGTTTCCACTGTGGACACACCATTTTACATTCCATCAGCTATGCACACAGGTTCCAGTTTCTCCATATCCTTCCCAACAATTGGTATTTTCTGTTTTGTTTTTTTTTTTAAATAATAGCATCTTATAATTTTTGGTTTGCCTTTATTTAATGACTAGTGATGTTAAATATCTTTTTATTTACTACTGGCCATTCATACATCATCTCTGAAAACAATGTTTATTCCAGCCCTTGGCCCATTTTTTTTTAGTTGGGTTGTTTCTGTTGTCATTAAGTTGTAAGAAGTCTTTGTATATTTTGGATTAATCCCTTATCAGATATGTGATTTGAAGATATTTGCTCTCATTCTGTGAGTTGTCTGCTAGCTTGCTAGATAGAGTCCTTTGATGCCCCAAAGCTTTTAATTTTGCTGAAGTTCAGTTTGCCTACTTTCTCTCTCTCTTTTTTTAGTTTTGGCCTCTTTTATTGGTCCTTCATTTATTTATTTTCATCCATCTTAATTCTTTGGCCTGTGTGGGCCTCCCATTGCAGCGGCCTCTCTGGTTGCTGCATGTGCTCCAGAGCGCGGGCTCCTAATTGGACACACTGGTCTAGTCGCTCCATGGCATAGATGATCTTTCTGGGCCAGGGATCGAACTGGTGACCCTTATCCACTGGACCACCAGGGAAGCCCCCAGTTTACCTAATTTTTCCAGTTGTGCTTTTTGGGGGTGAGGAGGGTGGATTCCAGCTTTTTTTAAATTCCCCTGCTAGCAAAGTAGAAGAAAGAATATGGAACGCTTCACAAATTTGCATGTCATCCTTGCACAGGGGCCATGCTAATCTCTGCATCGTTCCAGTGTTAGTATAGGTGCTGCCAAAGCGAGCCCTCCAGCTGTGCTTTATGTAACCAATAAACCATTGACAAATGCAATGTCATGAATCTTTTCCCCAACGTTTCCTCCTAAAACTTGTATACTCTTAGCTCTTACATTTAGGTATTTGATTCAGTCTTAGTTAGTTTGTGAATATGGTCTCAGAACGCTGGGTGGACACATCCAGCTCCTTAGGGTGTGTACCTAGGGACAGAAGCACCGAATCATAGGGCAATTCTGGGTCTATTTCAGCTGCTTCCATGCTGTTTCCACTGTGGACACACCATTTTACATTCCATCAGCTATGCACACAGGTTCCAGTTTCTCCATATCCTTCCCAACAATTGGTATTTTCTGTTTTGTTTTTTTTTAAATAATAGCATCTTATAATTTTTGGTTTGCCTTTATTTAATGACTAGTGATGTTAAATATCTTTTTATTTACTACTGGCCATTCATACATCATCTCTGAAAACAATGTTTATTCCAGCCCTTGGCCCATTTTTTTTTAGTTGGGTTGTTTCTGTTGTCATTAAGTTGTAAGAAGTCTTTGTATATTTTGGATTAATCCCTTATCAGATATGTGATTTGAAGATATTTGCTCTCATTCTGTGAGTTGTCTGCTAGCTTGCTAGATAGAGTCCTTTGATGCCCCAAAGCTTTTAATTTTGCTGAAGTTCAGTTTGCCTACTTTCTCTCTCTCTTTTTTTAGTTTTGGCCTCTTTTATTGGTCCTTCATTTATTTATTTTCATCCATCTTAATTCTTTGGCCTGTGTGGGCCTCCCATTGCAGCGGCCTCTCTGGTTGCTGCATGTGCTCCAGAGCGCGGGCTCCTAATTGGACACACTGGTCTAGTCGCTCCATGGCATAGATGATCTTTCTGGGCCAGGGATCGAACTGGTGACCCTTATCCACTGGACCACCAGGGAAGCCCCCAGTTTACCTAATTTTTCCAGTTGTGCTTTTTGGGGGTGAGGAGGGTGGATTCCAGCTTTTTTTAAATTCCCCTGCTAGCAAAGTAGAAGAAAGAATATGGAACGCTTCACAAATTTGCATGTCATCCTTGCACAGGGGCCATGCTAATCTCTGCATCGTTCCAGTGTTAGTATAGGTGCTGCCAAAGCGAGCCCTCCAGCTGTGCTTTATGTAACCAATAAACCATTGACAAATGCAATGTCATGAATCTTTTCCCCAACGTTTCCTCCTAAAACTTGTATACTCTTAGCTCTTACATTTAGGTATTTGATTCAGTCTTAGTTAGTTTGTGAATATGGTGTAATGTAAGGGTTCTACTTCATCCTCTTGACTGTGGATGTCCAGTTTTCCAAACACCATTTGTTGAAATGACTATTTGAAACTCTTGTCAAAAACCATTTGACCGTATTCTTGGGTTTATTTCTGGATCTCTCTTCCTTTCCATTAGTCTGCATTTCTGTTTTCATGCCTGTACAACAGCATTTGATTATTGCATCTTTGCAGTAAATTTTGAAATCAGAAAGTGTCAGTTCTCCAAGATTGTTCTTTTTAAAGATTGTTTTGACTCTTCTGGGCCCCTTGAAATTCTGTATAACATTTAGGATGTGTTTTTCTATTTATACCCCAAAAAGTGGCTTTGGGATTTGATAGTGATCACATTGAACCTACAGGTCACTGTGGGTATTATGGACATCCCAGTGACAGCAAGTTACCTAAACCACAAACACAGATGTCTTTCCATTTATGAATGCTGCCTTTATTTTCTTTCAGCAACATTTTGTCGTTTTCAGTATACAAGTGTTTTGCCTCCTGGTTTCGTTTATTTCTAAATATTTTATTCTTTTTGATGTCATTTTAATGGAATTGTTTTCTTAATTTCCTTGTGAATTGTTTATTGTTAGTGTATGGAAACACGAAAGATTCCTGCATGTTGATGTTACATTCTGCCACTTTCCTGAATTTGTTTACTAGCTCTAACAGCTATTTTGCTTTGGAGATATTAGAATTTTCTATGTACAAGATCATATCGCCCATGAACAAAGGTAACATTACTTCTCCTTTTCCAACTTCTGCACCTATTATTTTATTTCTTCTCTTATTGCCCTTTCTAAACCTTGCAATATTACACTGAATAGAAGTAGCTAAAGCAAGCATCTTACCTTCCTGATTTTAAAGGAAAGGTTTCACTCTTTCACCACTGAGTATTATGTTTCATCCATGCATGCTAGGTTTCTTCAATCATGTCCAGCTCCTTGCAACCCTATAGACTGTAGCCCTCCAGACTCCTCTGTCCATGGGATTCTCCAGGCAAGAATACTGGAGTGGGTTGCCATGCCCTCCTTCCCGACCCAGGGTTCAAATCTGTGTCTCCTACCCCTCCTGCACTGCAGGAGGATTCTTTACCACTGAGCCACCAGGAAGCTCAAGTGTGATATTAGCTGTAGGTATTTTCATATGCGACCTTTATTACATTGAGGGAATTTCCTTCCATTCCTTGTTTTCCCCCCAGCTCTCATACTTAATAAATTATAAATGTATTAATTTCCCATCATAGCATAAAGCCACATCAAGCTTTGATTACTCTGGTGCCGCATTATGTGAAATGTGTTTTCTGCACCAGTCAAAGTGACGGTGTTCTTTTTCCCTTCATTCTGCTAATGAAGTGTGTTATACTAATTTCATGCTTTCCAGGTGGAGCCAATGGTCAAGAACCTGCCTGCCAATGCAGAAGACATAAGAGACACAAGTTCAATCCCTGGGTGGGGAAGAGTCCCTGAAGAAGGAAATGGCAATCCATTCCAGTGTTCTTGCCTGGAAAATCCCATGGACAGAGGAGCCTGGTGGGCTACGGTCCATAGGGTTGCAAAGAGTTGAACATGACTGAAGTGACTTAACATTTTTTAATGCCCCGACTTGCTGCCTTTATTTTCTTTCAGCAACATTTTGTCGTTTTCAGTATACAAGTGTTTTGCCTCCTGGTTTCGTTTATTTCTAAATATTTTATTCTTACTTTGAATTTTACCTTGTGAATTGTTTATTGTTAGTGTATGGAAACACGAAAGATTCCTGCATGTTGATGTTACATTCTGCCACTTTCCTGAATTTGTTTACTAGCTCTAACAGCTATTTTGCTTTGGAGATATTAGAATTTTCTATGTACAAGATCATATCGCCCATGAACAAAGGTAACATTACTTCTCCTTTTCCAACTTCTGCACCTATTATTTTATTTCTTCTCTTATTGCCCTTTCTAAACCTTGCAATATTACACTGAATAGAAGTAGCTAAAGCAAGCATCTTACCTTCCTGATTTTAAAGGAAAGGTTTCACTCTTTCACCACTGAGTATTATGTTTCATCCATGCATGCTAGGTTTCTTCAATCATGTCCAGCTCCTTGCAACCCTATAGACTGTAGCCCTCCAGACTCCTCTGTCCATGGGATTCTCCAGGCAAGAATACTGGAGTGGGTTGCCATGCCCTCCTTCCCGACCCAGGGTTCAAATCTGTGTCTCCTACCCCTCCTGCACTGCAGGAGGATTCTTTACCACTGAGCCACCAGGAAGCTCAAGTGTGATATTAGCTGTAGGTATTTTCATATGCGACCTTTATTACATTGAGGAATTTCCTTCCATTCCTTGTTTTCCCCCCAGCTCTCATACTTAATAAATTATAAATGTATTAATTTCCCATCATAGCATAAAGCCACATCAAGCTTTGATTACTCTGGTGCCGCATTATGTGAAATGTGTTTTCTGCACCAGTCAAAGTGACGGTGTTCTTTTTCCCTTCATTCTGCTAATGAAGTGTGTTATACTAATTTCATGCTTTCCAGGTGGAGCCAATGGTCAAGAACCTGCCTGCCAATGCAGAAGACATAAGAGACACAAGTTCAATCCCTGGGTGGGGAAGAGTCCCTGAAGAAGGAAATGGCAATCCATTCCAGTGTTCTTGCCTGGAAAATCCCATGGACAGAGGAGCCTGGTGGGCTACGGTCCATAGGGTTGCAAAGAGTTGAACATGACTGAAGTGACTTAACATGTATGCTGATTTTTGTATATTGAACCATCCTGTATTCCCTTTACTGACTCCTCCTTTTTAGAGAGGACCTGGTGACCTTCGATAAAGGCTCAAGGGATTTCCCTCCCTGGGGCTGACCAACGTCTCTAAGTTAACCCCCTTGAATGTGCCATCAGCTCTCTCTGGGTGGTGGGAAGAATCCTCCTACATACTCCTCTGAGTATAAAATTTCAAACAGCATGTTCAAGTTTTATAATTTCCGAAGAAACACAGTTAATATTTATTGCAGTGGGGCTGGAAATAAAAGCTACATCATCTAACCCTAAACTCCCATCTCTTTTCCTTTTAAGGAGCTATCACATGTGTGAACCCATGTCTCCATGTCTCCATTTCCTTCCCTGAGACTCTTTGAATCCAGCCCTGGGTCTGGGGCTGGTGCCCTCATTGGACAAGCAGTGGTACCTTTCAAGTTTCTAGTAAAGTGAAGGTCAGATGTAATGAAAATGACAATGGAGCCTCACAGAAGTCATTTTATGCGCAGGTAAAGTGAGTGTGGGCAGTACCTGCGTCATCTCTGCTCATATTGTGTGCCCAGGTGGTATCTCTGGGGCTGATCTCAGCACTGCTTTCTTTACCAGAACTCAACACTGAAAACTCAGGTTGAAGGGTGAAGTGAATGATCTCCCCTATGGCTACCTTGGCCAAATGTAGAAGCAAATTGAATCACAGGTCGGAACGTTAATATAAAAGGAAGTTTTAAGATAACTTTACACAGATGCTTGGATCATCATCATTCAGTCACTCAGTCATGTCCGACTCTTTGTGACCCCATGAACTACAGCATGTCAGGCTTCCTTGTCCTTCACTAACTCCCGGAGTTTATTCAAATTCGGGTCCATTGAGTCAGTGATGCCATCCAATGATCTCATCATCTGTCATCCCCTTCTCCTCCGGCCCTCAATCTTTCCCAGCATGAGGGTCTTTTCCAGTGAGTGGACTCTTCACATCAGGTGACCAAAGTATTGGAGTTTCAGCTTCAGGTGTCAGTCCTTCCAATGAATATTCAGGATTTATTTCCTTTAGGATTAATTGGTTTGATTGCCTTGCAGTCCAAGGGACTCTCAAGAGTCTTCTCAAGAGCTTCCCCAGTAACTTAGATTGAACCTCCTGTATTCCCTTTACTGACTCCTCCTTTTAGAGAGGACCTGGTGACCTTCGATAAAGGCTCAAGGGATTTCCTCCTGGGGCTGACCAACGTCTCTAAGTTAACCCCCTTGAATGTGCCATCAGCTCTCTCTGGGTGGTGGGAAGAATCCTCCTACATACTCCTCTGAGTATAAAATTTCAAACAGCATGTTCAAGTTTTATAATTTCCGAAGAAACACAGTTAATATTTATTGCAGTGGGGCTGGAAATAAAAACTACATCATCTAACCCTAAACTCCCATCTCTTTTCCTTTTAAGGAGCTATCACATGTGTGAACCCATGTCTCCATGTCTCCATTTCCTTCCCTGAGACTCTTTGAATCCAGCCCTGGGTCTGGGGCTGGTGCCCTCATTGGACAAGCAGTGGTACCTTTCAAGTTTCTAGTAAAGTGAAGGTCAGATGTAATGAAAATGACAATGGAGCCTCACAGAAGTCATTTTATGCGCAGGTAAAGTGAGTGTGGGCAGTACCTGCGTCATCTCTGCTCATATTGTGTGCCCAGGTGGTATCTCTGGGGCTGATCTCAGCACTGCTTTCTTTACCAGAACTCAACACTGAAAACTCAGGTTGAAGGGTGAAGTGAATGATCTCCCTATGGCTACCTTGGCCAAATGTAGAAGCAAATTGAATCACAGGTCGGAACGTTAATATAAAAGGAAGTTTTAAGATAACTTTACACAGATGCTTGGATCATCATCATTCAGTCACTCAGTCATGTCCGACTCTTTGTGACCCCATGAACTACAGCATGTCAGGCTTCCTTGTCCTTCACTAACTCCCGGAGTTTATTCAAATTCGGGTCCATTGAGTCAGTGATGCCATCCAATGATCTCATCATCTGTCATCCCCTTCTCCTCCGGCCCTCAATCTTTCCCAGCATGAGGGTCTTTTCCAGTGAGTGGACTCTTCACATCAGGTGACCAAAGTATTGGAGTTTCAGCTTCAGGTGTCAGTCCTTCCAATGAATATTCAGGATTTATTTCCTTTAGGATTAATTGGTTTGATTGCCTTGCAGTCCAAGGGACTCTCAAGAGTCTTCTCCAAGAGCTTCCCCAGTAACTTAGTGGTGAAAAGTTTGCCTGCCAATGCAGGAGATACAGGTTCAATCCCTGATCTGGGAAGATCCCACATTGTGAGGAACAATTTAGCCTGTGAGCCACAACTATGGAGCCTGTGCTCTAAAGCCTCAGAGTTGCAACTATTGAACCCATGTGCCACAACTACTGAAGCCCATGTGCCCTAGATTCCGAGTTTCACAGCAAGAGAAGTCACCACAACAAGGAGCCTGCTCACTTCAACTAAAGAGTAGCTCCCACTCCCTGCAATTATAGAAGAGCCTGTGGCAGTAGTGAAGACCCAGAAGAGTCAAAAATAAAAATAATAAATAAATAAATAAAGCGTCTTCCCCAGCACCACAGTTCAAAAGCATAAATTCTTCAGCACTCAGCCCCTAAATGTCCATACAGATATCCCTGATTTCCAATCAATTACCAAATGATTTGTTTTAATGCAATCAACTCCCTATGTCTTCAGGGTTAATGAATCAATTTAGATTAAAGGAAAGTGCTCAGCTTTCCAGTCCTGCCTTCCTATGACCATCCCTATGTCCAGCGGATGCTGGGCAACAAATCAACAAGACAGCAGAAGCACCAGTGTCCACCACAGTGGAGCTGGATTGTTACCACCCATGAAAATTGGATTCGTGTAAGTAAATTAGGGAGCCATCCTCCAAATATAACTGAGATGAGGGAACATGGTAGATGAGGGCATGGGCAGGGATGCCCAGGATAAGACAGGAGAGAGAAGCATTGGGAGCCACCTTAGCTCAGACGCCTCCTGGGCTGTAAGCAGTGGGAGCACTGGGGATGCGTGGTGGAGGCAGATGTGGGCACAGGTCTGGGGTGCCTCTGGGAGAGTGTGTCTCATTCAACAGGAACAGTGCTGTGAGAGGGGGGGTCTCTGCACCTTCAGCGGCAGCTGAGTGGGCCACCCGGGTCACAAAATAAAGTAGACAGTGGAATTCCATAATGAGGGTCCAGGTATCAATCCCAATTGATTTCTGGGAATGATTCGTTTCCTTTAGGATTAATTGGTTTGATTGCCTTGCAGTCCAAGGGACTCTCAAGAGTCTTCTCCAAGAGCTTCCCCAGTAACTTAGTGGTGAAAAGTTTGCCTGCCAATGCAGGAGATACAGGTTCAATCCCTGATCTGGGAAGATCCCACATTGTGAGGAACAATTTAGCCTGTGAGCCACAACTATGGAGCCTGTGCTCTAAAGCCTCAGAGTTGCAACTATTGAACCCATGTGCCACAACTACTGAAGCCCATGTGCCCTAGATTCCGAGTTTCACAGCAAGAGAAGTCACCACAACAAGGAGCCTGCTCACTTCAACTAAAGAGTAGCTCCCACTCCCTGCAATTATAGAAGAGCCTGTGGCAGTAGTGAAGACCCAGAAGAGTCAAAAATAAAAATAATAAATAAATAAATAAAGCGTCTTCCCCAGCACCACAGTTCAAAAGCATAAATTCTTCAGCACTCAGCCCCTAAATGTCCATACAGATATCCCTGATTTCCAATCAATTACCAAATGATTTGTTTTAATGCAATCAACTCCCTATGTCTTCAGGGTTAATGAATCAATTTAGATTAAAGGAAAGTGCTCAGCTTTCCAGTCCTGCCTTCCTATGACCATCCCTATGTCCAGCGGATGCTGGGCAACAAATCAACAAGACAGCAGAAGCACCAGTGTCCACCACAGTGGAGCTGGATTGTTACCACCCATGAAAATTGGATTTGTGTAAGTAAATTAGGGAGCCATCCTCCAAATATAACTGAGATGAGGGAACATGGTAGATGAGGGCATGGGCAGGGATGCCCAGGATAAGACAGGAGAGAGAAGCATTGGGAGCCACCTTAGCTCAGACGCCTCCTGGGCTGTAAGCAGTGGGAGCACTGGGGATGCGTGGTGGAGGCAGATGTGGGCACAGGTCTGGGGTGCCTCTGGGAGAGTGTGTCTCATTCAACAGGAACAGTGCTGTGAGAGGGGGGGTCTCTGCACCTTCAGCGGCAGCTGAGTGGGCCACCCCGGGGTCACAGTAGTAGACGTGGGAAGAGGGAACCTGTCTAAGGAGGCTGCTTCCCAGAAAGTGGCCTCCATGGACACTCTTAAAGTCTGGTAACCCTCCACCATTAATTCTCTGGGGAGAAGAGTCGATTCTGTCAGGCCAAGTGAAAAGCTAGTTTGATCCGCAGGTGCATTTTATGCTATAAATGAATAACCTGGAGTTCTGTTCTTATAAGCAGATGCATAGTGGTCAAGTCACAGATTCTGGAGCCAGATGCTGGGTTCAACACCTGCTCTGTTGTCTACAATCTGTGGGGTAGTGGGAAAGCACTTTAATCCGTCTGTGTCTCCATTTCCTTCTCAACAGGATTGCTTTCTGTGAGGATTTAATTTGAACAGTGCAGGCACGTAGCACGAACTCTGTGTTAGTTACAATTACACAGTTTCATCCTTCAAACATGGAATTAATAGAAGTCTCTTTTACAAAATAGGTCCATCATTTCTGCCATGTTCTTCCTGTTCCAGATCATTCGGCCTGAGGCTCCAGTTCTGACTCCATAGTCGAGAGGGTTACCTAAGACAGTAGGTCCCTTTAAAAGGTTACTCTTCTTAATGAAATAGGTGAAGAAATCATTTTCTGAATAAAGTTCTAAAGTCAAGCACATGGGCTGAAATCATGTATAACTGAAGTTGGCCTCGACATCACACCTTAGGGAGCCTCTGCATAGCGATGTACGGACACAGCATCTCTCTTGGCTCCCACCAAGGACACTTTTCCCGCAGGGATGGACCAGACCCCTCTTTCTCCAGCTGAGCCTCAGGTAAGGGAGCCAGCTTGCATTTAAGAGGCATGTTGCATGAAAGACATGGGTTTTCTATATGCTACAAGTGTGCTCAGCAGAGAGACATATCCACACGGAGTGACTCCTAGAACCCGACACTGACCACGTTCATGCCTGTCTCTCACACACACATTGCTACCACGTCCTGCAGCGCTTCCCTGTGATGGACCCACTGACTAATACTATCACAGGTATCATTGTAACCAGCTCCTTCCTGAGGGAGCTCTGCACCTTCAGCGGCAGCTGAGTGGGCCACCCCGGGGTCACAGTAGTAGACGTGGGAAGAGGGAACCTGTCTAAGGAGGCTGCTTCCCAGAAAGTGGCCTCCATGGACACTCTTAAAGTCTGGTAACCCTCCACCATTAATTCTCTGGGGAGAAGAGTCGATTCTGTCAGGCCAAGTGAAAAGCTAGTTTGATCCGCAGGTGCATTTTATGCTATAAATGAATAACCTGGAGTTCTGTTCTTATAAGCAGATGCATAGTGGTCAAGTCACAGATTCTGGAGCCAGATGCTGGGTTCAACACCTGCTCTGTTGTCTACAATCTGTGGGGTAGTGGGAAAGCACTTTAATCCGTCTGTGTCTCCATTTCCTTCTCAACAGGATTGCTTTCTGTGAGGATTTAATTTGAACAGTGCAGGCACGTAGCACGAACTCTGTGTTAGTTACAATTACACAGTTTCATCCTTCAAACATGGAATTAATAGAAGTCTCTTTTACAAAATAGGTCCATCATTTCTGCCATGTTCTTCCTGTTCCAGATCATTCGGCCTGAGGCTCCAGTTCTGACTCCATAGTCGAGAGGGTTACCTAAGACAGTAGGTCCCTTTAAAAGGTTACTCTTCTTAATGAAATAGGTGAAGAAATCATTTTCTGAATAAAGTTCTAAAGTCAAGCACATGGGCTGAAATCATGTATAACTGAAGTTGGCCTCGACATCACACCTTAGGGAGCCTCTGCATAGCGATGTACGGACACAGCATCTCTCTTGGCTCCCACCAAGGACACTTTTCCCGCAGGGATGGACCAGACCCCTCTTTCTCCAGCTGAGCCTCAGGTAAGGGAGCCAGCTTGCATTTAAGAGGCATGTTGCATGAAAGACATGGGTTTTCTATATGCTACAAGTGTGCTCAGCAGAGAGACATATCCACACGGAGTGACTCCTAGAACCCGACACTGACCACGTTCATGCCTGTCTCTCACACACACATTGCTACCACGTCCTGCAGCGCTTCCCTGTGATGGACCCACTGACTAATACTATCACAGGTATCATTGTAACCAGCTCCTTCCTGAGGGGAGCTCTGCTGCCAAGACTGAGCCAGGGGGGCTTCCCTGGTGGTCCAGTGGGTAAGGACACCACCTTGCAGTGCAAGGGGCGCCGGTTCGATCCCTGGCCTGGGAGGATCCCACATGCTGCACAGTGGCTGGACCGATGTGTCCAACTACTGAGCCAGAGCTCTGGAGCGCATGCGCCCAGAGCCGGTGCTCTGCGACAACAGAGGCCACCGCGATGGGAGGCCCACACGGGCCAAAGAACAAAGATGGATGAAGAATAGACAGATGAAAGACCAATAGAAGTGGCCCACCTGCTCCCCTCCCTCCCCACCCCACTCCCACCAAAAAAAAAAAGGACTGAGCCAGGGGAGGCTCAGGACTGCCTTCCCACCAGGATCCCATATCTAGCTAGCTCTCTCTTCTCATAGAGTCTACTGAGTATTGCCTCATTCCTGATAACAAATTTCTATTATTTGTGGCAACAGAGTGCAAATTATATTTAGAGGTATTATTTAAATATACTCACCTGGCTCAAAAATGGAATTCATGGTTTGGATTTTTCTTTCAAATCTCTCATCACAGAGATTCTGTGTTCACCAAATGAATGTTGAATGAGAACTGGGACAGACATTCAATTCCCCTGGAGGCAGACCATTGAAAAGTCTGGTCCTATTTACATACATGAGAAGGAATCTTGGGACACACTGTTTTATTCCCCCAAAGACACAGTGCAGATGTCCCTGAAGCAGAACTTCTGTTTCCTACCATGAAACTTGTCTTAAAAGGACACAGAATTAGACATCTCATGCCGTACATCAGCAAGAACTCTTACCGAAGAAGTACTCAGGTGGTAGTGGACGTATCCAGAGCTGGGCATAAAAGTACGTCAGCCATGAAGGGTGCTGCATTTAGCGTAAGTGCTGCGTGTTTCCATAGAAACAACACAAAATCTGCTATATGCTACAAGTGTGCTCAGCAGAGACATATCCACACGGAGTGACTCCTAGAACCCGACACTGACCACGTTCATGCCTGTCTCTCACACACACATTGCTACCACGTCCTGCAGCGCTTCCCTGTGATGGACCCACTGACTAATACTATCACAGGTATCATTGTAACCAGCTCCTTCCTGAGGGAGCTCTGCTGCCAAGACTGAGCCAGGGGGGCTTCCCTGGTGGTCCAGTGGGTAAGGACACCACCTTGCAGTGCAAGGGGCGCCGGTTCGATCCCTGGCCTGGGAGGATCCCACATGCTGCACAGTGGCTGGACCGATGTGTCCAACTACTGAGCCAGAGCTCTGGAGCGCATGCGCCCAGAGCCGGTGCTCTGCGACAACAGAGGCCACCGCGATGGGAGGCCCACACGGGCCAAAGAACAAAGATGGATGAAGAATAGACAGATGAAAGACCAATAGAAGTGGCCCACCTGCTCCCCTCCCTCCCCACCCCACTCCCACCGAAAAAGGACTGAGCCAGGGGAGGCTCAGGACTGCCTTCCCACCAGGATCCCATATCTAGCTAGCTCTCTCTTCTCATAGAGTCTACTGAGTATTGCCTCATTCCTGATAACAAATTTCTATTATTTGTGGCAACAGAGTGCAAATTATATTTAGAGGTATTATTTAAATATACTCACCTGGCTCAAAAATGGAATTCATGGTTTGGATTTTTCTTTCAAATCTCTCATCACAGAGATTCTGTGTTCACCAAATGAATGTTGAATGAGAACTGGGACAGACATTCAATTCCCCTGGAGGCAGACCATTGAAAAGTCTGGTCCTATTTACATACATGAGAAGGAATCTTGGGACACACTGTTTTATTCCCCCAAAGACACAGTGCAGATGTCCCTGAAGCAGAACTTCTGTTTCCTACCATGAAACTTGTCTTAAAAGGACACAGAATTAGACATCTCATGCCGTACATCAGCAAGAACTCTTACCGAAGAAGTACTCAGGTGGTAGTGGACGTATCCAGAGCTGGGCATAAAAGTACGTCAGCCATGAAGGGTGCTGCATTTAGCGTAAGTGCTGCGTGTTTCCATAGAAACAACACAAAATCTGACCAAGGAAATGAATGCTGAATGTAAAGCATTTGTTTAATTTTAATGTGAGTAGGTTTTAAGCTGTTTGTTCCCAATGCCCCTGAAATGTTCACATGGTAACAGTAAATGCCTTTAATCTCTTTTGGTTTTTAATTGGTTTTTCTGGTGGATTGATTCCTTATGAATGAAGGGGGGACATGAAGCAATGTAAACAGAGCCAGCGCCATGGACAATGAAAGGGAAAATGAAAACAGAGCCCAGTGGGATTTGCAATTAGAACCAACCCGTCTCAGGCACCAATCCGGGAGACCTTTCTTCTCCAGAACTGCAGTCCTATCCATTCAGGCCCTTCTACATTTCTAATTTGTTGCTTTAATTATATTTTCCAGACACACTGAATAGTGGTTTCTCTGCTTGCAGTTGCCATCTGCTGGATTCCAGAGCAAAGCTAGTCCTGTGTGGGAGCGGGCCGGAGGGGTCTTCTGCTCAAGGTTGTTTCCTGAGCTGAGGGTGGGTCACCCAGGTGTGCTCACCCAGGTGGAAATCTACGGGGCTGTGCATTTGTACTTTGTTACTGGGTATTAATGAACCTATTCTCTGAGATAATCAAGGTCACTCTACTTTAAGAAACAGATTCCATTTTTTTGTATTAGCTTCTCACCCCTGGAAGAAGACCACTTATCCCCACCCTTCTTAACTTAGGAGTGCTCAAGCACCATCTTGCTTCAGCCAAATAAGTGTGGGAGGGAGTGTGGGTGTCCAAAGAGCTTGAGTCCCTTTCTCCCCCTGCATTTCTATCCCTCCCCCCTCCTCTCATCCCTATCTTCCTCCCTCCTCTTTCTCCCCCTCCCCGACTTGCCAGTCCTTTAGTTGGTGGTGCCTTTTACCTGTGCCAGTGGATGGTGTCCTATGAGAAAGGCAAAGGGGAAAAGCCTTCACAGAAAGAGACAGTAGCAGTGGGGCATGTTAAAGAGAGCCTGGAGTAGTAGGAAAAATGAGGAGGAAGAAGTGAGCAGGGAAGTTAGGAGAAGAGGGAGGAGGAGAGAGGATGGGGGAGGAGAGAAGGGGACTGGGGATGGAAGAAGAGAGGCACGAGGAAGCCACAGTCCACACTGAGTAGAGTTGGACCACCTGCTGGGAAGAAGCACCTGAAAATGAGCTACTCAAGAGGAGGAGCCAGTTAGTGAACTGATGAGCTAATCAGGGTTGTGTTGACCACATGGACAAGTCCAGTACACTAGAAACACAATACCTTTGACATTAGCAACTAAAAAATTAAATATTCAACATAAAGTAAAATATGTACAAGATCTGTATGAGGAAAACTATAAATGAAATCAGAAAAAAACTGCATAAATACATATACTATGATGTTATGAACAGAGAAACTCCACATTGTCAAATTTTCAGTTTTCCCCAAATTGATCTATAGATTCGATGGAATCCTAATGAAAATCTCAGCAAACTATGTTGTAGACATTAACAAACTGGTTCTAAAGATTATATACAGAAGCAAAAGGCCCAGAGTAGTCAACATGATGCTGAAGGAAAGACTAATGATACCCAACTTCGAGCTACGGTGTTAGACCTGTGTGGTATCGGAGAAATAATAGACACATGGGTCAGTGGAACAGGACAGAGATCCTAGAAACAGATCCACATGAATGCAGTTAACTGATCTTTGACAGAAGCACATGGGACATACACTGGAGCAAAAGAAGGTTTTCAACAAATGATGCTGAAACAACTTCCTTAAACATCTACATTAAGAAAAAAAACTGAATCTGAACATAGACCCTCCATATTTCACAAAATGTAATTCAAAATGCATCACAGGCCCAAATATGAAAGGCAAAACTCTAGAATCCCCATAAGATAACATAGGAGAAAACCTAGGTAACCTTGCGTATGGCAAAGACTTTTTAGATATAACACCAAAGTCATAATTCTCGAAGGGAATAATTGATAAGCTGGACTTGGTTTAAGCTTTACACTTATGCTCTGTGAAAGACACTGTCGAGGGATTGAAAAGACAGGCCACATCTGATAGCTGACTGCTAGCCAAAATACACAAAGAACTCTTTAAAACTCAGTAATAAGAAAGCAAAAACCCAACTTAAAAACAGGCCAAACTGAGAATAAATAGATGAAAATTAAATGAGAAACAAACAAACAAACAAAAAAAACAGACTAGGAACCCTAACAGGTTTCGTGAATGAAGATATTCAGATGGCAACTAAGTGCATGGAAAGATGCCCGTGGCACATGTCATTGGGGAAATGCAAATTTTTTTAATTTTTAATTTTTTTATTTTTGGCTGTTCTGGGTTTTCACTGCTGTCACAGGCTCTCCTGTAGCTGCAGGCAGTTGGGGTTACTCTCTAGTTGAGGTGAGCAGGCTTCCTGTGGCAATGACTTCTCCTGTTGCGGAACTCAGGCTTCAGGGCACATGGGCTCCATAGTTGTGGCTCTGAGGCTCCAGAGCACAGGCTCCATAGCTGTGGCTCGCGGGCTGAGTTGCTCCACAGCATGTGGGATCTTCCTGGATCAGGGATCAAACCCATGTTTCCTGCATTGGCAGGCGAACTCATTACCACTGAGCTACCAGGGAAGCCCAGAAATGCAAATTAAAGCCAGCTTGAGACTCTGCTACACACCTATCAGAATAGCCAAAGTCTCGAACACAGACACCATCAATTTCTAAAACTGGACCTGGGGCTTCCCCGGTGGTCCAGTGGGTAAAGAGTCTGCCTTGCAGTACAAGGGGCACCGGTTCAATCCCTGGCCCAGGATGACCCCACGTGCTGCAGAGCAGCTAGACTGATGTGTCCAATTACCAAGCCAGCGCTCTGGAGTGCATGCACCCAGAGCCAGTGCTCTGCAGCGAGAGAGGCCACTGCAATGGGAGGCCCACATGGGCCAAAGAACAAAGACGGATGATGAAAGACCAATGTAAGTGGCCAAACAAAAAATAAATAAATAAAAATAAAACTGAACCTTTGATACAAAAGTCAACTTGAAATGTGTTAAATATACTAATCTAAGACCTGAAACCATAGAATTCCTAGAAGAAGCATAGTGGAAATCTCCAAGTACAACCACACCTGGAATGGAAGGAAATGCTTGAAGATCTTAGATCTGATAAAGGGTTGACATCCAAAATATGTAAAGAATTCATACAACTCAGAGAAAAAAATAAAATCAAAATATCTGATTTCAAAATGGCAGGGACCTGAGTAGACCTTTCTCCAAAGAAGACATACAGATTTTCAACAGGTACATGGAAAGGTGCTTGACATCACTCATCATAGGGAAAATGCAAATCAAAACCAAAATGAGATATCACCAACACACCTGCTAGGATGACTATTATCAAAAGACTAGAGATATGTGTTGATGAGGATGTGGAGAAAAGGAAGATTCGGTGCACCGTGGGTAGGAATGTAAATTGATGTGACTAGTATGGAAACATTATGGGATTTCCTTAAGAAACTAAAAATAGAGTTGCCATATGATCCAGGAGTGTTACTTCTGAATATATGTCCACAGGATGAACAAGATGTGTATAGTATACATCCCCATGCAGCACGATTCTCAAGAACCAAGACAAGGAAATATCCTAAGGGTCCATCAGTGGATGAATAGATAAAGAAGGTGAAATATCAAGCTAGCTAGCTAGCTATCTGTATGTAACTTTGCCAATAAAAGTCCATAAAGTCAAAGCTATGGTTTTCCCAGCAGTCATGTATGAAAGTGAGAGCTGGACCATAAAGAAGGCTGAGCGCTGAAGAATTCATGCCTTTGAACTGTGGTGTGTAAGAAGACTCTCGAGAGGCCCTTGGACTGCAAGGGGATCAAATCAGTCAATCCTGAAGGAAATCAGCCCTGAATATTCACTGGAAGGACTGATGCTGAACCTAAAGCTCCAATACTTTGGCCACCTGATGCAGAGATGACTGACTCATTGGAAAAGACCCTGATGTTGGGAAAAACAGAAGGTAGAAGGAGAAGGGGACGAGAGGATGAGATGGTTAGATCGCATCACTGAGTCAATGAGCATGAGTTTGAGTAAGCTCTGAGAGATGGAGAAGGACATGGAAGCCTGGCATGCCACAGTCCATGGGGTCGCAAAGAGTCAGACACAACTGAGCAACTGAACTGAATTGATATATGCATATACATATACAATGGGATGTCATTCAACCATGAGAAAGAGGGAAATTCTGCCATGGGACAACATGAATGGACTTTAAAAGCGCTATGCTAAGTAAAATCTCCAGACAGAGGAAGAAAAATGCTGCACCACCTATTTGTGGAACCTTAAAAAGAAAAGCTCATAGTAAGAGTGCCTAGCATGGTGACCCCCAGGGGCTCGGGGAAGGGGAACAGGGAGACATTAGTCAAAGGTGCAAACTGCCAATTATAAGATGAATAAGTTCTGGGGATCTAATGGAGGGCATGGTGATTGTAGTTAATAATACTTATTATATGCTTGAAAATTGCCAAAAAGAGGAAATCTCACCACAGAAGAGAATCAGTAATTATGTGATATGATGAAGCTATTAACTTTTACAGTGTATAGGTGTTTCAAATCAGCATACTCTAAGAACATCTTATACCGGCACAAATTAATATGTCAATTAGACCTCAATATGGCCAGAAAAAGTAGATGAGTTTTCAAGCCATGAAGAGACATGGAGGGAACTTAAATGCACCTTCCTAAATGAAAGAAGCCATCTGAAAAGGTTGCCTACTAGGGCTTCCCCTGGTGGTCCAGTGGGTAAGGACACCACCTTGCAGTGCAAGGGGCGCCGGTTCGTGCCCTGGCCTGGGAAGATCCCACATGCCGCGGAGCGGCTGGACTGATGTGTCCAATCACCGAGCCGGAACTCTGGAGCACATGCGCCCAGAGCTGGCTCTGCAACAACAGACGCCATCGCGATGGGAGGCCCACAGGAGCCAAAGAACAAAGACGGATGAAAATAGAGAAATGAAAGACCAATAGAAGTGGCCCGCCCGCTCCCCTCCCTCCCCAACCCGACCCCTGCCCAAAATGAATAAATAAATAAATCTTTAAAAAAAAAAAAAAAAAGGCTGCCTACTGTATGATCCCAACTATATGACATTCTGGAAAAGCAAACCTATGGAGATAGTAGAAAGATCAGTGGTGGTCAGAGGCTGGGCTGGCAGGGAGGCAGGGATAAACAGATGGAGAATAGAGGATATTCAGGACAAGGAAAATGCTCCCTATGATGTTATAACAATGGATCCATGTCATTATACATGTGTCCACGCTCATTCATACAGTATGAGTGAACCTCACCAAGAGCGAACCATAATGTAAACTACAGACTTGGGGTGATAACCGTATTTCAGTGTAGAGTCTTCAGTTGTGACAAATGTACCATCTGACGGGGGTGTTGAGAATGAGGCAGGCTGTGCATGTGCAGGGGAAGTCTCTGCATCTTCTCCCTCAGTGCTGTGGTGCACCTAAAAATACACTATTTAAAAATAATGACTCGTTTTTCACTTAAATGCAGAGAAATACCACCAAAGAGTCCCTATTATTAAATGCTAGCCAAACATAGCCATTGCCAAAGTCTCTAAGAGTTGGGCCCCTCTCTTCTTGTTTAAAGGAAGATTAGCAAGTCTCGGAATGAAACCAAAGCCAGCCCCAAAGTGGGACAGCTCTTTACACAGGAGACTGAAGCGGGCCTCAAGAGGAAACAGCCTTCAGTGGCGGGCAGGAGCCCTGACTCCACGCACAGGGCCGGGTGAACCCTCTTGAGGAACTTAGGGAACAGAAGACGGGGTGGGTAGACGCCAACAGAAACATAAAATCTGAGGACCTGTCCACCTGTTCCACCTGAATCAAAGTCTATGGTTTAACAAGTTACATAGATTCACGAGATGCACTGGTTTGGAGACAGATGTTCAAGGAGCTCTCTGGGGTTCCAGCTGCTCATAACTCACAACCTTAAGGGCTGGGCTGCTGGATAAAGGGAGCGAAAAACTTCCAGCCCCACAAGCACCAAATCAGGATGGACAGTGCCTGACTTTCAAATTGCAGGAAGTGATTAAATTACAATTCATAGCTCAGCTTCCCACTGACCCATCACAAAGATTCTCAGCACAAATGTTCCCTCTCGGGGAGACCCACTGATCCTCCATCATCTCTCGGTCACCCCTCCCTACCCTGCATTTTCTGTGGAGCAGGTCTGATTTCCTAGGTCCCCAAGCTCTTGCACTTTATGCCATCAAAGCCTGGCCCTGTGGGGACAACAGGTATTGTGAGGAGAGCAGAATTTGTTGGAGTCCAGAGCCCTGAGCGGGGAGGGGACAGAATAAATGCCCACCTGCCCCTCCTCATTCCCTGTTCTTCTGCTGGTGCCCCTGATGTCCAAACCCTACAGAAGCCAAAGGAGAGGGAGCCTGGGGATGCCGTCCACAGAGGTCAAAGGTCAGCTCTCAGGGGAAGGCTGAGGGGGTTTGGGAGGGGAACAGAGGGAAGAACGCAGAGTCCAGGGCAGAGGGGATGGCTGTTTCTGCCCCTCCCTCCTCCTGCGCCCTGCCTGCCGCACCTTGCCGGCCCCACCTCTGTACCCCAGATGCCTCAAAGCCAGACCCTCTGCTGAAGCAAACCTACTCCATGAAACCAGGCTTGACTCAAGGGGTGCTTTTGTGCCCTCATCTCTGCCTGCTTCCTGTCTCCAGCTCATTTCCATGTTGGGGGCTGGCTACCCCTTTGTCTGATGACCCCACAGCAGGGTGTTCTTGCATCGGGCACCTGAGAATCCAGGACCTGCCCCAGAAGTCAGGACCTTCAGAGTCCGAGAAATGCAGTCTCTTTCCCTCCCTCTCCTTTCAGGAAAACCAGAAACAACACAAGTTTTCTTTTAGAAATTAATATTCATTAAAAATCTAATAATGCAAACTTATGGTTGCATTACAGGGAAAATTAAAGGAATAAAAAATACCTACGTTTAAAGTGGGTTGTCCGTAAGCAGAAATATCTCCAGCTTGATCTCCAGGCTTCCTACTGAATTATCAAAAGGAAGATCACTCAGCTACCTGGGTCTTCTCTGCAAAGTGGGAGTCAGCCCCCTCCCCTCCCCCCTTCCCAGGCTGTCATGGCTGGCACCCGGCAGGAAGCAGGTGAGAAACACTTTGCACCACCTGAGAGTGAGTTCTTGAGGGGCCAGGTCACTGCTAGCTGGGGCTCCACCAGATACCCCAGGGTGCTCTGGGAACCTCGCCTGAGACAGAGTCCATCCCCCAGGCTCCCCGAGGCCTGGTCTCCACCCCCCGATGGGACTAGTCACAAGCAGGAGGAAACCTGGCCTGGTTACCTGAGCCCATAGTTCATCCCACCCTCTGTGACCTGGGCTGATATCCTCGTGACCAACAGGGAGCAGGATTTGGGGCCACTGCCAGTGGGAATCTGGGGGATCCAGCCCAGTCTTCCCTGGGTGGATGAATCTGCTTCCCAGAAGGGCTGCAGAGTGCTAGGGGCCCCTCCTAGGATTGGGCGTGTCCAGCCATCTCCACGTCCCTGTGCACTGGTCCAGCATGGGCAGGAAAGTCAGCTCCCTGAGACCTGCTCATCCTAGATCCCACCCTCCTCAGGTCCCATCCTGAAGGACGGTGAAGCTGAGGGGTAGGCTGCCCCATAGATACATTCCTTGGGCTTCCTGATCTGATCCTGAAGTGTGCACAGAGGAATGGGGGCTAGGAGTTAACTTGGGTCCTGAATTGGAAACAGATCTTGTGTCCAATGATCAGTCCACACAGCACCCAGCGTGGATGCTGCTCCCAAACTTAGTTTGATCTCAAAGCTAGACCACCTGCTGACTGCTCGGGAGGGTGACTCACTCCATGAATCCTTATTTGTGAATCCCCCCAGGGGAGTGCCCCGGGGATGGCCTGAGAATCCAGGACCTGCCCCAGAAGTCAGGACCTTCAGAGTCCGAGAAATGCAGTCTCTTTCCCTCCCTCTCCTTTCAGGAAAACCAGAAACAACACAAGTTTTCTTTTAGAAATTAATATTCATTAAAAATCTAATAATGCAAACTTATGGTTGCATTACAGGGAAAATTAAAGGAATAAAAAATACCTACGTTTAAAGTGGGTTGTCCGTAAGCAGAAATATCTCCAGCTTGATCTCCAGGCTTCCTACTGAATTATCAAAAGGAAGATCACTCAGCTACCTGGGTCTTCTCTGCAAAGTGGGAGTCAGCCCCCTCCCCTCCCCCCTTCCCAGGCTGTCATGGCTGGCACCCGGCAGGAAGCAGGTGAGAAACACTTTGCACCACCTGAGAGTGAGTTCTTGAGGGGCCAGGTCACTGCTAGCTGGGGCTCCACCAGATACCCCAGGGTGCTCTGGGAACCTCGCCTGAGACAGAGTCCATCCCCCAGGCTCCCCGAGGCCTGGTCTCCACCCCCCGATGGGACTAGTCACAAGCAGGAGGAAACCTGGCCTGGTTACCTGAGCCCATAGTTCATCCCACCCTCTGTGACCTGGGCTGATATCCTCGTGACCAACAGGGAGCAGGATTTGGGGCCACTGCCAGTGGGAATCTGGGGGATCCAGCCCAGTCTTCCCTGGGTGGATGAATCTGCTTCCCAGAAGGGCTGCAGAGTGCTAGGGGCCCCTCCTAGGATTGGGCGTGTCCAGCCATCTCCACGTCCCTGTGCACTGGTCCAGCATGGGCAGGAAAGTCAGCTCCCTGAGACCTGCTCATCCTAGATCCCACCCTCCTCAGGTCCCATCCTGAAGGACGGTGAAGCTGAGGGGTAGGCTGCCCCATAGATACATTCCTTGGGCTTCCTGATCTGATCCTGAAGTGTGCACAGAGGAATGGGGGGCTAGGAGTTAACTTGGGTCCTGAATTGGAAACAGATCTTGTGTCCAATGATCAGTCCACACACAGCACCCAGCGTGGATGCTGCTCCCAAACTTGAGTTTGATCTCAAAGCTAGACCACCTGCTGACTGCTCGGGGAGGGGTGACTCACTCCATGAATCCTTATTTGTCACAGCGGGAAGACCCCTCCTGCAGGCGGACACCACAGGCTGGGGATTAGACTTCTCCTGGGGCTTCCGGCGGGGTGGGCACCATCCAGGGCTCATCTCCACGGGCTGGACTCTCAAGGCCCCCAGGACTGGGGCTCTAGTCTCATAGTCCTAGGGCTGGGAGAGGGGAAGGAGCACTGACCTCTCTGTGTGTCCAATAGGTCAACACACTGTGAGAATCTTCCTGGAGCCAGAGCTATTTGAGTGCCTGGGGGAAGACCCTGCCCTCCTGAAGCCAGGCCTTGGACCCCAGGAATCAGGACTCTCAGACCCAGTGGCAGCTGTAAAGGCAACGGGGTCCTCAGGTCGCACCCCAGACACTGAGTCAGACTCTGCAGGAAGAAGCCAAAAGCCTGACATACTTGAATTCTCCCAGCGACAAGCAGCTCATCACCTGTGCAGTAGTTCCTTCATGGAATTATGAGAAGCACCTCTCCTGTGGGCCTCAGCCCTCAGCCCAGCCTGGCTATGCAGACAACTCGGCTCCATCCTTACCCTGAGGCTCCTACCTGTCCTGAATCTTGCCCCCAGCAGAGCCCTGTACGCCACCTCTCAGCTGTTCCCTCTGGCCCAGAGCAGGGAGGTGTCTCAGCACTCTGGCTCCATCTGCTGCCTCTCCTGCAGGCCTCCCCCTCTTCCCTCCTTCAGCCCTGGGACAAAGCAAATGCCCACTGCCCCTTCAGATCAGGTGTCGGGGCCTCTCTGACCGCTAAGATGGGGACCTTAGAGAGGGAGGAAGATCCTGCCAGATGCTGTGTTTGCACTTTGCAGCCACCCAGCCTCCAGCTGCTGAGTGGACGTTTATGTTGCAGGAAAGGGCTGAATCCTCACCTGCAGTCTGGGCTCTGCTGACCCTTGACCTGGAGCCCACAGACACTGGGGTTTAGGGAGCCAGTCTCCTTGTGGTTCCAACCTCAGGCTGGGCTGGAGGCAGGAGGGCTGCCCTGCATTCTGGAAGCCTCTGAGGCGCTCTCCACAGAGGAGCACCATTCCTCTGCCTGGGTTTCACACTCCCCCATCTGCAGCTCAAATCTTCAGCTACAGCCGCAGAGCAGGAAACACACCTGCCCTTCATCCCTGGGCTCAGTTCAGGTGGCACATGGGGCAGGGTTTGAAGAGCCCCTGGGAGACTCAGACCCACCCCCAGGGATGCATTTCCTGCAAAGCTGCTCACTTGGGGACAAGGCAGGTATGAACAGTGGATGAAACCTGCTTCCTGCCCATGGCCAGCCCTGAGTGCCCCCAGGGAACAGAGGACAGCGAACTGCGGGGACCCAGGGGTCCTCTGACTGTTGTTGCTGAAGCAGGTCCAAACTCCATTCTCTGCAGACCCATTGGCTCCACTCTTCAGGCAGAGAAATGGTCTGAGGGTGAGAGCAGGGACCCCAGCAGTCCCCCTGCCTGCTGCCCTGTGGAATAGAGCTGCTGCTGCCAAGCCCTGGGGCTCAGACCCCTCAGGCAGCTCTTCTGGGACCTCACCTAGGGAGGTGCCCTCCCAGGTGTCCTCAGCGGCCTTGACTGTGGAAAGGTGCTTGGAATGCACCCTCCCCACCCCACCCCCACTCCCCCGCCACACACACAGTGACTGCAGGCTGCAAGTTCCTTCACAGAGAGACAGTATTTGTTCTAGGAAGAGGAACTCTGTTTTCTCCTGCTGCAGCAGCACCTCCACCATCAACGAGCTCCTGACCCAGACACCTGTACTTGTTTAACAAGCTTAGGACAGAAGGGTCAGCCTCAGATTGGAGAGACTGATGTATGAGGTAGGGGTGGCCTTACTGAGTAAGAGAATTTGTCTAGAATTGAGTCACAGACAAGGAATGAGTCCTGTATTTATGCTTCAAGGCCAGGAGCTGGTGTCCCTGACTAAGGACGGGGGGCTAAGGGCACCAAAGGGCTCTGATCACCTGTTCCAAGCTGCCTTTCTCCACCAAACCTTGACGGAGCCATGTGGCCCAGGCAGGACCAAGGAGGCTGGGGAGACACCTCAGACTCAGCATAGATACAACGGATAACTGAGCAGACAGCCAGACCAGTGTAGATACGCCCCTGGGAAGTGATGGATCATCCCAGGTCGCCGTGGACACACAGAGGAACTAAGGAGACATCCCAGACCTGAATTCCCCATGAGGGAAATTACAGAGGTAATCTAAGTCAGTATAGACACAGAAGGAAAACTAAACACACATCCCAGGTCAGTACAAACATTTGAGGGGAATCAGGGAAGATCCTAATCACTGTAGACACGGCAGGATAATGAGGGGATAATCTCAAGCAGTATAGATAGTTGAAAGACATTCTAACTCAGCACAAACACAGCAGAGGTCTAGGGAGACATCTCAGGCCAGTGTAGACTCACCAGGGGAAATAGGGATCTTAACCATGTCCACGGAGCAGGGTCCACAAAGAGAATCCCAGCTCAGTGAAGGGAGTGAATGCAGTCACCGTAGACTCGGCCCAGGAACAAGGGAGCCACTCCTGGCTAGTGAAGGCACGCTTGGAGAACTGGGGAGACATCCAGGCCAGTGTTTTTTTTTTTTTAAATATTTATTTATTCTTATTTATTGATTTATTTGGTTGCACTGGCACAAGGGTTTTTTTTTTTTTTTGGTGGGGGGGGGGTGGGGAAGGAGGGGAGCAGGCGGGCCACTTCTATTGGTCTTTCATTTGTCCATTTTCATCCATCTTTGTTCTTTGGCTCCTGTGGGCCTCCCATCGCGGTGGCCTCTGTTGTCGCAGAGCACTGGCTCTGGGCGCATGCGCTCCAGAGCTCCGACTCGGTAGTTGGACACATCTGTCCAGCCGCTCCACGGCACGTGGGATCTTCCCAGGCCAGGGATCGAACCGGCGCCCCTTGCACTGCAAGGCGGTGTCCTTACCCACTGGACCACCAGGGAAGCCCCCAGGCCAGTGTTGATGTAACTGGATTCATGCAACACCTCGGTCAACGTGGAAACCACAGGCTGGAAGTTTTCAGCACCCTGGAGAAGTCCAAGCAGGTCAGGGAGACTGGAGTTGCTTTACTCAGGGCTGGAATGGAGTGAAAGGAGTTATTTCCACCTGCTGTCTCTGGGACCGGCATCTTATCTCACCTGCTGCTTTGAGCAGCTGCCCCTCCGTGCCTACAAGCCTCATAGCAAGGACCAAAGTCCAGCCTGGGGACAAGTTCCTCTAGTAGGTCAGGAGAATCACCTTCTCTGCTCTGCCCTGTTCCCTGTCCTTCAACAGCCAGAACTGGTTCTCCTGCAGTGTTTGACCATTTGGATCTTGGTCTAGGTTTCCCCTCATCTTTACATGAGAGCTTCCTTTGTGACCTTTCTAGACACCTGGTTTACAGGAACCGTATTAAAGGGAGCCAACATTTCCGTACTTAATAATTCAGTACTTGAACATGCTGTCAGGTCAAGTAATTTACAACAGAAGGGAAGCCCAGACTGCCTTCCCCAGTAAATCACGTTCTGCTCTGACTCTAAAGCAGGCTTGCAGTAGGGACACTGTCCTTCCTAAGGAGAACTGTGGCTTTTACAAGGCTATGTAACGCTTCGAGCTAATGTGATGGCTGAGGAAAATCGCTGTGATGATAGCTGTCCTCGCCACTTATAAATCCCCAGGATGCTTACCATATAAATACTACCAAGGGCTCCACTTCCTCGTAATGATTGGAGTGATAAACGCCTCTTGCTGGGAACTCTGCAGAGCCAGCCCCTCTGTCCAAAGTAGGGGAGATGCAGCAGTCGTCCGGGTCAGGGACCCTCCCATGAACCAGGGACTGGATTCTCAGTTGTGGATTGCAATTCTGCTATATTAGAAATGGCTTGGCAGGAGAACAAGAGACTTTGTTTTCTTTTTTTTAAAAAAAAAAGGAAATTATTTTTTTAATAATTTTTTGAAAATTTTTCTTTGGGCCATTTTTAAAGTCTTTATTGAATTTGTTACAATATTTGGCCACAGGGCTTCCCTTAGCTGGTAAAGAATCTGCCTGCAATTCAGGACACCCCAGTTCAATTCCTGGATCAGGAAGATCCCCTGGAGAAGGGAGAGGCTACCAATTCCAGGATTCTTGGGCTTCCCTGGTCGCTCAGATGGTAAAGAATCCACCTGAAATGGTGGAAACCTGGGTTCGATCCCTGGGTTGGGAAAATCCCCTGGAGAAGTGAAAGGCTACCCACTCCAGTATTCTTGCCTGGAGAAATCCATGGCTTGTCCATGAGTCACAAAGAATTGAGCACAACTGAGTGACCTTCACTTCCACTTTTTTGCCACAAAGCATGTGGAATCTTCACTCTCTGATCAGGGCTCAAACCCGCACTCCTTGCCACCGGAAGGTGAAGTCTTAACCACTGGAGTGCCAGAGAAGTCCCAAGAAATGTTAATGCAGGATTTTGCTCCTAATCCCTAAATCTTTGCTCTAAATACTTGACTGGAAGGACTCTGGGAGTCACCATGTTCACTGTTCTCCAATGTTAATGGTGTTTAACCATTCACACCTCCTTCTAACTCTGGGGAATGTCCAAGCGAGGGCGGGTGGCCCAGGCCAGGGCTGTTCCGATCCTGAAGATTCTTCAGCTCTTCATGAGCACGGCCACTTTTTATATTATGGTGCCCATCAGTCACAGTGTACCCCTGGAAATTCTGTGTTTGCAGATTCAGGCGACTCTGAACCCACTTCTAGGGGGAGGAGGGGAGTGGCTGTGGGTGAAAAGGAACCTTGGGACTTGGAGCAGATGTGACTCCAGACCACATATTCCGGGGTGCACAAGGGGAACTCTGTGTGCCTGGGCATCTATGTGGGCCCTGCCTGAGCCTCCATTTCTCCAGGGGGTGAGAAACCCTATCTTGATCAATGAGTGTATCAGCCAATTCAGACTTCCAGGGTCCTGAGGGAAGAAGGTCCAGCTGAGGGGGATCTTGGCAGCTTTTGTCCCTGACATGGCCACCCTCTGCCAGCCCAGGGGGCCAGGACACTTCTCTCCTCCAAAGCTGCACCTGAAAAGAGAGCCAGATCCACTGGCATTCTCAGACCCTTCCACCTCTTTCATTCACCACAGGGTCGGTGTCCAGGCCCTTCTCTCCTGCTTCCTGCTCTAACCTCATATTACCACCATCTAGATGGGCCACTGTTGTCTTATTTACAGGTGACGAAAACTGCCTGAGATGAGCTCAGTAGCCCTCCAAATCTATGCTGTCAGAACAAGATGTGTGACTCAATCATGCCATGGCATCAACTTTGCCCTGAAAAACTGCAAAACCAATGTGGGTGTAATGGAGAAAGGAGTATGGGCTAGAAAGAAGAAAGATCCCATGGGTTAATTCATTAAACTTCAAGTGGGGTCCTTTCTGATAGCTTTGCAACATTGCCCAGCAGCCAGGAGGTGGGAGGAGCATCCAGAGGGGAGGAGAGACTAGGCCAGGGATCCTGCAGTTATCAGAACAGGCTGAGTGATCTGGACAGACCCCTCTTTCCATCCTCCCTCCCTCGCTCTCTTCCTGTCTCTCTTTCACGGAGAATAAGGTCTAAGACCGCGACCCAATTCTGGATGCTTATGGACAGAATAGACACGGGGCATATGAGATGAGGAATTAAGTGCAGTGGAGGCGGCATGGTGCCAGAGGAGGCCATCCCCCAGGGAGACATCTGGAATATTCGAGAGGGCCTTTGATGGCCACATTACACAGAAAAGAAGCTTAAGGAAACATCTGCCTCGAATGTTGATGTATACAATGTGCATGCGTATCAGTGATTTAACAAGTATCTAGGGAAGAAATGAACACTTTATAAATGACGAACTTTGATCGCACACATGAATGAGATATCATTTCTCTTAGTTTCTTTTCTCTGGATTAACACAACCTGAATTCTTATTGCAAGCCAGTGAGCTGAATTTTATGAACAAGCAGTGAATTCCGTCTCTTTGCCAGGCACCGGCGGATGGCTACCCCAAAGCTACCCCACCCCTTTCTCCCTTGCGGCCTCCAGGCCGACGGGCTGCCAGGTCAAGGATGAGCTTGCCCATGTCTCCTTTGTATCAGCCTTAGGACTCCTCACCCCAAGGCACTCTAGCACCTTCTGCCCAGACGACTGTCGGGCAGCTTCGTCAGTCCGGCGTCTCTGACTCAGGGCACAGTATAGGCTCCAATCCGCACGCCTCCCCCACCTGGCTTCTTCTGGCCTCAGCTGATGAAAAGGAAGTTCTCTCTGCCGCCTCCCTTCCCACAGGGTCACAAACCCATCATTAGACGTCTTTATTTAGAGAGCTTTCCTGCCCAGGCCTGCTCCCAGGGCAGGATGGAAGGGATGCAAAATCCATCATTTAATGGGCTTGGGCATTTAATCAATGAGACAGCATGGAGCCCCTATGATTCAGTCATGCTTGGAGTCAGGCAAGGCGAGAAGAACATCCAGAGTGGGTGAGAGGGCGGTTTTTATTTTTGATCCTGTTCACCCACACTCCAGCAATCAGCAGTCCATTCCACATAATCTAGACTTTGCAGAATTCCATGTCAACCGGATGTGCATGTAGTCATTTAAAAAGCCCACATTCATTCAGTAAGCTCTTACATGCCTACGACATGCCATGCACTGTTCTAGACACTGGGAAGAGTGAACTAACAGTTCAGATGTTTGCTCTCACTGAGCTCATGTTCTGTGATGGAATAGCCATGGCGGTGATGGCGGTGGTGGTGAGGACGGCCAGGCTGTGACGGTGATGACGACGATGATGATGGGAGCTCCGTGAGGCAGCCCACAGAACACCTGTCCCAGCAGTAGAGGCCTCTGGGGGGCTCATTGTGCACCAGGCACTGTTCTAAACAGCTTGCCTGGGTTAACTGAGTTCATAGCAACTGTGGCAGGTGCTCTCATTATCCCTAACCGGTCAATGAAGCGCTGAGGTATAGAGAGGCCAACACACTTTCCCAAGGTCACACAGGCAGCTGTGATGCTGGAATTCAGAGCAAGTGCCTGGTTCCCCAATCAGTGGGCTCAGAAATTACATTCCAAACAAACTGGCAAATAATTTCACGCAGGGACGAGCACGATGAAGAAAATCAAAGTGGGCAAGGTGAGTGTGACTCACTGTGAGGAGGCTATATTAGGGAAGACCTCTCAAGGAGGGGACACTGGGCTTGAGACTGGAAGGATAAAGTTTGTGGGAAGAGTGTTCATACAGGTGGAACAGCAAGTGCAAAGGCCCTGAGGTAGGAGTGAGCCCAGCGTTTTCAAAGAACAGCGGGAAGGTCAGAAAGGCAGAAGCAGATTAAGAGGGAGTGGCAGACACTGCATAAGGAATGCAAGGAGGGCCCACAGGCCGTAGGACACAGTGTGGGCGTCACCTTAAGTGGATGAGGCGTCATGGAGCCCAGGGAGGGAATGGCTTCAGTCACTCCGTGATCACTGAGTCTGGACCATGGAGAAAGTAGGGGTCCCTGGGGTATGCTGGAAGATGGATGAGCAGAATCTGCTGTCCAACATCAATAAACAAATACTATACAAGAAGGGGTGCTTCCCCGGTGTCTCAGCGGTAAAGAATCCACCTGTAACGCAGGAGCCACGGGAGATGCAAGTTCCTTCTGTCGAGAAGATCCCCTGGTGGAGGAAATGGGCACCCAATGTTCTAGCCTTCAGAACTCCGTGAACAGAGGAGGCTGGCGGGCTACAGTCCACAGGGGCTGCACAGAGTCAGACATGACTGAAACAACTTAGCAGACCCTATACAGTGAGAGCTGTCTCTGGGGTTATCAGTTTTTCAAAAGTCACTTTAACAACCCCATCCCCGGTAGCTAGAGGTCTCTGACACATCCCAGCACATTCACTTGCAAATCGAGGGAAATGTGTACGTTTAAGTGGGTTGCAGCAGGGTGAGGTCAAAGCCCAAGGATGGACGGTGAGATCCGGTTTGTGCCCCCATAACACAAGCACTGTTCTAAACAGCTTGCCTGGGTTAACTGAGTTCATAGCAACTGTGGCAGGTGCTCTCATTATCCCTAACCGGTCAATGAAGCGCTGAGGTATAGAGAGGCCAACACACTTTCCCAAGGTCACACAGGCAGCTGTGATGCTGGAATTCAGAGCAAGTGCCTGGTTCCCCAATCAGTGGGCTCAGAAATTACATTCCAAACAAACTGGCAAATAATTTCACGCAGGGACGAGCACGATGAAGAAAATCAAAGTGGGCAAGGTGAGTGTGACTCACTGTGAGGAGGCTATATTAGGGAAGACCTCTCAAGGAGGGGACACTGGGCTTGAGACTGGAAGGATAAAGTTTCTGGGAAGAGTGTTCATACAGGTGGAACAGCAAGTGCAAAGGCCCTGAGGTAGGAGTGAGCCCAGCGTTTTCAAAGAACAGCGGGAAGGTCAGAAAGGCAGAAGCAGATTAAGAGGGAGTGGCAGACACTGCATAAGGAATGCAAGGAGGGCCCACAGGCCGTAGGACACAGTGTGGGCGTCACCTTAAGTGGATGAGGCGTCATGGAGCCCAGGGAGGGAATGGCTTCAGTCACTCCGTGATCACTGAGTCTGGACCATGGAGAAAGTAGGGGTCCCTGGGGTATGCTGGAAGATGGATGAGCAGAATCTGCTGTCCAACATCAATAAACAAATACTATACAAGAAGGGGTGCTTCCCCGGTGTCTCAGCGGTAAAGAATCCACCTGTAACGCAGGAGCCACGGGAGATGCAAGTTCCTTCTGTCGAGAAGATCCCCTGGTGGAGGAAATGGGCACCCAATGTTCTAGCCTTCAGAACTCCGTGGACAGAGGAGGCTGGCGGGCTACAGTCCACGGGGGCTGCACAGAGTCAGACATGACTGAAACAACTTAGCAGACCCTATACAGTGAGAGCTGTCTCTGGGGTTATCAGTTTTTCAAAAGTCACTTTAACAACCCCATCCCCGGTAGCTAGAGGTCTCTGACACATCCCAGCACATTCACTTGCAAATCGAGGGAAATGTGTACGTTTAAGTGGGTTACAGCAGGCTGAGGTCAAAGCCCAAGGATGGACGATCAGATCCAGTTTGTGCCCTAACACAAGAGTCCTATCCACACAGGACTCAACAGCACCGACGTTTTGCTCCTCTCCCAGGTCATCGGGTGACTTTGTAAAGAACTTATAAGCAGAGGCAGCTTTGCTGGCATGAAACCATCCCGCCTCCTTGGAGGTCTGAGTCAGCCAATACTTCTGCAGGCGGCGGCAGTAGGCAGGGGTGGGCGGGTTTTGTTGTTGTGGGCAAGGCTGAAATTAAACATCTCCTTATCCTGCCTCCTGCCACCCATAGGAAAATCAACGATCAGAGCAGGGATTCAGAGATGAGCGAGAGAACAAGGAAGCTCAGACATTCCTGGGGTCCACGAGAAATTCATCTCTTGTTTATAGGTTTTATGTTTCACTTAAGCCAGTAGGAGTTAGAATTCTATCACTTTTTACTGAAAGGGACCTGTACAGTTACCAAAAAAAAAAGGCAAAAAATCAGCTGAAATATAGCAAATAGCAAGAGGAAATGCTCACTATTTCATACTGACAGATTCAATGTGGGGGATGGAGAGAAAAATCACTCCTCTCCCAGAGTGAGTCATTGTTGCTTCAGCAGCTGCTCACCGGGAACTGGGCTTGTTACCTGCTGGGCCCCATGCGGACATCCTGAGGGCAGCCCATCAGGGATGCTCCAGGGAATTTAGCAGAGGAGGTGGAGTTGATTTTATTTTCTTCTCTTCCTGTTCCCTCTAACAGCCTTTTCCAACTCTGCCATCATTTTGCCTTTCATTTCACCAAGATAAATTCCAGTTCACAGGCTCATTAACCCCTCTGGCTATTCTGGGCTTGTTTGATGGGATGTCCTGGAGGTTAGGTTTTTTTCACAGAGATTGAAGGTGCTGAATCAGGGCTCGGTGATGCCATTAAAGTCAGTTCTCGGGGAAACCAAAATATGCCAGTACTCTGGGCTGGAACCGAGCACAAAATCCCTTCACCAGAAATGGGGTTTCAGTGAAGGCCTACCATCTCCTGCCACACCCTGTAGAAGGGAGAGACACACATTTCCTAATGCCCTACACAAACCCTGGGTAGAGGGCAGAGGGCCATGTGGGGGTCTGCCGCCCTGCTCTGTCCACGGCAACGGCCAGCAGGTTTAGTGCTCACTGGGGAAGGGACATAGCTTCTCACTCATTCTGTAAGTGGTCCAGGCTTAGGCAGGGAGGCCCTGACTCTATTGGAAGGCTTTGGGTCAAAGGAGAGAGATTTTTGGATCCTTTAGGATATTATGTTGATCAGACTGGAGGGGTTTGATCTCCTTCTTTCTGGGACTTCCTTTCTCTATCCGTGAGATAAAGATGTTGAAACAAAGTAATTCAAACTTTCAGCAAGTATCCAGTAGCAACATATGCCAGACACGAAGGTAAAAATGATTGCCTGTGTCCTGTCTGCATGGAGCTTACAATTTGGAAGAGAAGTCCTACATCTAACAGATAATCACAGGATCAAATATATAAGTGCCAGCTCTGATATGGGGCTTCCCTTGTGGCTCAACTGATAAGGAATCCACCTGGGTTCGATCCCCAAGAGATGATCCCATGGAGAAGGGAACAGCTATGCATCCACTATTCGTGCCTGGAGAAGCCCGTGGACAGAGGAGCCTGACAGGCTACAATCCATGGGGTCACAAGAGTCAGACATGACCGAGTGACTTCCACTTCACTTTAACTCTGATATGTGTTGGAAGAAAATAAGGCAGATCCCTAAACATAGTCTGAAATGTGAGATGGAGACTTTCTCAGGCAGTAACATGTAAGCTGAGATCCAAAAGATTTGCAGAAATTATCCAGGAGAGACACGGTATCTCAGGTCACAGAAGAAGTTGTGCAAAGGTCCTGAGGCGAGAGAGACCTGTGTGGTGGAATGCAAAGGGAGAGGACAGAGGCAAAAAGATGTTTTGATAAAAGGGTAGAAACCAGACCATGATGGACCCTCTTGGTGGAAGGACGGGTGTGCTCAGGACAGTCGTGGTGGGCGTCTGTGAATGCGGCATAAACAGAAAGAGAGGCCCCTTCCAGTCTCTAAATGGTGGTGGCTTGTGTGCTAATGTGTACTGAAGAGACGTAAGGGGTATTGTGTGTGCACATGTGTGTAGTGCGGATGACCAGTTGTGCATTTTCAAAATGCTTCGCAGAAGACTGTGGGGGCCATGAGTCAGGAAGGGTCATACAGTTTGGTGTCGCTTAATAAATTTCACTTTCCAGAGGGAAATGAAAATGTCTCCTGCCATATCAATAAACAGGACATGTCACAGCCATCAGCAATTTCTGGCCTTTAGATGTGAAAGAGGGCTCCCAACACTGATCCAGTGGATGCTGCCTCCCCGACAGCCATGGCCGAGGAGCTGGGGGAGTGCAGGCAGCAGCCACCTGCCCCTCCTTAAGGTGGACAAGGAAACAGGACTGGCCCCAGATAGGGGAGGTGCACATGAAAGGAATGGATGCAGTGAGCCCAGAGGCTTGAAAAATGATTGCCTGTGTCCTGTCTGCATGGAGCTTACAATTTGGAAGAGAAGTCCTACATCTAACAGATAATCACAGGATCAAATATATAAGTGCCAGCTCTGATATGGGGCTTCCCTTGTGGCTCAACTGATAAGGAATCCACCTGGGTTCGATCCCCAAGAGATGATCCCATGGAGAAGGGAACAGCTATGCATCCACTATTCGTGCCTGGAGAAGCCCGTGGACAGAGGAGCCTGACAGGCTACAATCCATGGGGTCACAAGAGTCAGACATGACCGAGTGACTTCCACTTCACTTTAACTCTGATATGTGTTGGAAGAAAATAAGGCAGATCCCTAAACATAGTCTGAAATGTGAGATGGAGACTTTCTCAGGCAGTAACATGTAAGCTGAGATCCAAAAGATTTGCAGAAATTATCCAGGAGAGACACGGTATCTCAGGTCACAGAAGAAGTTGTGCAAAGGTCCTGAGGCGAGAGAGACCTGTGTGGTGGAATGCAAAGGGAGAGGACAGAGGCAAAAAGATGTTTTGATAAAAGGGTAGAAACCAGACCATGATGGACCCTCTTGGTGGAAGGACGGGTGTGCTCAGGACAGTCGTGGTGGGCGTCTGTGAATGCGGCATAAACAGAAAGAGAGGCCCCTTCCAGTCTCTAAATGGTGGTGGCTTGTGTGCTAATGTGTACTGAAGAGACGTAAGGGGTATTGTGTGTGCACGTGTGTGTAGTGCGGATGACCAGTTGTGCATTTTCAAAATGCTTCGCAGAAGACTGTGGGGGCCATGAGTCAGGAAGGGTCATACAGTTTGGTGTCGCTTAATAAATTTCACTTTCCAGAGGGAAATGAAAATGTCTCCTGCCATATCAATAAACAGGACATGTCACAGCCATCAGCAATTTCTGGCCTTTAGATGTGAAAGAGGGCTCCCAACACTGATCCAGTGGATGCTGCCTCCCCGACAGCCATGGCCGAGGAGCTGGGGGAGTGCAGGCAGCAGCCACCTGCCCCTCCTTAAGGTGGACAAGGAAACAGGACTGGCCCCAGATAGGGGAGGTGCACATGAAAGGAATGGATGCAGTGAGCCCAGAGGCTTGCATCTTCCCATACAGAGAATGCTAGATTCCTTAACTGGATACCTGCTCTTTGACATGCTGACTGCCTGCTTCCTTTGTGACAATCTTCTGTATCGCCTGACTTCCCCTCCCTTCTCCTTGGAGTGGTTTTCTCAGAGCTTCTGAGATGCTGTCTCCAGGGCTCCGAGTCCTAAACATTGCCACCAAATAAAATAATTCTCTACTTTCAGGCTGTCATTGTATTTCTTAGTCAACACTAGGAAGAAGTCCCCCTCTGGTTACTTGTTCCGTCACTCAGTCATGTCCAACTCTTTGCAGCCCCACGGACTGCTGCACACCAGCATCCCTGTCCGTCACTGTCTCCCAGAGTTTGTTCAAATTCAAGTCCATGGAATCAAGGATGCCATCCAGTCGTCTCATCCTCTGTCATCCCCTTCTCCTCCTGCCTTCGATCTTTCTCAGCATCGGGGGTTTTGCCACCGCACATCCATGAGGTTAGCTGCAGGCTGCAGGTCTCATCTGGAGAGCAGACGGAACACGTTGGCTTTGACGATCACTAGCTCGAGGTGAGCTGGAAGGGTGTGATTGGCCGTGAGAGGGTTGGTGGGTCTGGCTGCTCCCTTGAGAGCCGTGATGATACCACATATTCTGTGTCAGAGCGTCCCTATGTCCATGTGAAACCGCTGTTACTTCAGATTGGGACTTAAACGCAAAATCCTGCTTGGAACTTGAACCCACGTGACTGGGACTCAAACCGGCCAAAATCCACCGAACTTGGTTTCAGGACTTAATGGATCTCAGGTTCTTGATGTCTCATCTCAGAAAAGGATTCAGTGAGAGACAGAGTGATAGGTAAGAATTGGATTTATTCAGATTCAGAGAAGAGCACACTCCACAGACAGGGTGTGGGCCATCGCAGATGGGCTGAGTTATGTCATAGGCTAATATAAAATGGCCTTTTTAGATGTGAAAGAGGGCTCCCAACACTGATCCAGTGGATGCTGCCTCCCCGACAGCCATGGCCGAGGAGCTGGGGGAGTGCAGGCAGCAGCCACCTGCCCCTCCTTAAGGTGGACAAGGAAACAGGACTGGCCCCAGATAGGGGAGGTGCACATGAAAGGAATGGATGCAGTGAGCCCAGAGGCTTGCATCTTCCCATACAGAGAATGCTAGATTCCTTAACTGGATACCTGCTCTTTGACATGCTGACTGCCTGCTTCCTTTGTGACAATCTTCTGTATCGCCTGACTTCCCCTCCCTTCTCCTTGGAGTGGTTTCTCAGAGCTTCTGAGATGCTGTCTCCAGGGCTCCGAGCCCCTAAACATTGCCACCAAATAAAATAATTCTCTACTTTCAGGCTGTCATTGTATTTCTTAGTCAACACTAGGAAGAAGTCCCCCTCTGGTTACTTGTTCCGTCACTCAGTCATGTCCAACTCTTTGCAGCCCCACGGACTGCTGCACACCAGCATCCCTGTCCGTCACTGTCTCCCAGAGTTTGTTCAAATTCAAGTCCATGGAATCAAGGATGCCATCCAGTCGTCTCATCCTCTGTCATCCCCTTCTCCTCCTGCCTTCGATCTTTCTCAGCATCGGGGGTTTTGCCACCGCACATCCATGAGGTTAGCTGCAGGCTGCAGGTCTCATCTGGAGAGCAGACGGAACACGTTGGCTTTGACGATCACTAGCTCGAGGTGAGCTGGAAGGGTGTGATTGGCCGTGAGAGGGTTGGTGGGTCTGGCTGCTCCCTTGAGAGCCGTGATGATACCACATATTCTGTGTCAGAGCGTCCCTATGTCCATGTGAAACCGCTGTTACTTCAGATTGGGACTTAAACGCAAAATCCTGCTTGGAACTTGAACCCACGTGACTGGGACTCAAACCGGCCAAAATCCACCGAACTTGGTTTCAGGACTTAATGGATCTCAGGTTCTTGATGTCTCATCTCAGAAAAGAATTCAGTGAGAGACAGAGTGATAGGTAAGAATTGGATTTATTCAGATTCAGAGAAGAGCACACTCCACAGACAGTGTGGGCCATCGCAGAGGGTGGTGGCCTTGAAAATGTGGCCTGCTTAGCTGGTATGGGCTGAGTTATGTCATAGGCTAATGAGTGGGAGGATTATTCCAACTATTTTGGAGAAGGGGCAGAACTGTCATGGCGCCTCTGGGTGTGTGTAATTTAGCTTGCAGATTGAGGATCGAGGCCTAGTCTGCCATCTTGGACCCATTTGATTCTAACGGCTTCATGCTGTGTCCTTGGACTATGTCATTCTTTCAAAAACTGTGTCCTGCCCCTTTTCCTCCTGTTACACACATGTGGGAGCAGCCCAAAGAGGCAGGGCACTCACAGGGTCTGGTCAGTGGGTGGAACTGCTCTCCGTCCGCAGCCCTGTGTCCCTGAGGGCTGAACGACCCCACCCTCCACCAGCAGATCCGGGTGGTGGAGCTGGGCCCTCCACTGGGGGCTTTGTGTAGGGACCCTCTCCCCACTGAGGGATCTCAAGGGGAACAGAGGCAGCACCACAGCTTGAGTTTTAAAGCGCAAAGGAGGGTGCATCTGTGGCTGAATATTAGTCTTCTGTTGAGCAAGAGGGCTGGGGCAAGGAAACTTGGGATTTGGGGACGGAGTCTGGAGCTTCAGCTCCTCCCACTCTGCCTTTCTCATACCCCACCCTGGCTGTCGGTGCCAGTTTTCAGGAATGCAGGCAACTGTGGCATTTGAGATGACCACAGAATCTTCTGATTTTGCTTTTCTCTTCCAGTTGCTTTATTCAGCTGGAAGCGAGCCTTCCGCTGTTGCCCAAGCTGACCCATATGACTTTCACAAACACTTAAGCACACAACTTTGAAACCAACACACAGACGAGGCTCCCAAATGACTTCACAAAACATTGCCAACGTTTTATTTCCTTATACAATGAAACCGCTGTTACTTCAGATTGGGACTTAAACGCAAAGTCCTGCTTGGAACTTGAACCCACGTGACTGGGACTCAAACCGGCCAAAATCCACCGAACTTGGTTTCAGGACTTAATGGATCTCAGGTTCTTGATGTCTCATCTCAGAAAAGAATTCAGTGAGAGACAGAGTGATAGGTAAGAATTGGATTTATTCAGATTCAGAGAAGAGCACACTCCACAGACAGTGTGGGCCATCGCAGAGGGTGGTGGCCTTGAAAATGTGGCCTGCTTAGCTGGTATGGGCTGAGTTATGTCATAGGCTAATGAGTGGGAGGATTATTCCAACTATTTTGGAGAAGGGGCAGAACTGTCATGGCGCCTCTGGGTGTGTGTAATTTAGCTTGCAGATTGAGGATCGAGGCCTAGTCTGCCATCTTGGACCCATTTGATTCTAACGGCTTCATGCTGTGTCCTTGGACTATGTCATTCTTTCAAAAACTGTGTCCTGCCCCTTTTCCTCCTGTTACACACATGTGGGAGCAGCCCAAAGAGGCAGGGCACTCACAGGGTCTGGTCAGTGGGTGGAACTGCTCTCCGTCCGCAGCCCTGTGTCCCTGAGGGCTGAACGACCCCACCCTCCACCAGCAGATCCGGGTGGTGGAGCTGGGCCCTCCACTGGGGGCTTTGTGTAGGGACCCTCTCCCCACTGAGGGATCTCAAGGGGAACAGAGGCAGCACCACAGCTTGAGTTTTAAAGCGCAAAGGAGGGTGCATCTGTGGCTGAATATTAGTCTTCTGTTGAGCAAGAGGGCTGGGGCAAGGAAACTTGGGATTTGGGGACGGAGTCTGGAGCTTCAGCTCCTCCCACTCTGCCTTTCTCATACCCCACCCTGGCTGTCGGTGCCAGTTTTCAGGGAATGCAGGCAACTGTGGCATTTGAGATGACCACAGAATCTTCTGATTTTGCTTTTCTCTTCCAGTTGCTTTATTCAGCTGGAAGCGAGCCTTCCGCTGTTGCCCAAGCTGACCCATATGACTTTCACAAACACTTAAGCACACAACTTTGAAACCAACACACAGACGAGGCTCCCAAATGACTTCACAAAACATTGCCAACGTTTTATTTCCTTATACAATGACTCATCGTGGAATGCTTGAAAATAGATAAAATTATAGAGGAAATAAAATGCAAAGCCCTGGGCACTCCTGCTGGGGTAGGAAATAGCAACCCACTCCGGTATTCTTGCCTGAAAAATTCCATGGACAGAGGAGCCAGGCGGGCTACAGTCGATGGGGTCGCACAGAGTCAGACACCACTGAGCGGCTAGGCGTGCGCACATGTGCATATCTGCATGTGAAAGACAAGGTGATAGTACCATAAACACAACGATCACACCAGTCTTTGTTTTCTCTAGTTTAACTGAGGTAAAATATGCATAACATTTACCATTTTAACTTTTTAACGGTAACAGGAAGTCCATTCACACTGTGTGCAACCATCAGCACCATCCTTTTCCAGAACTGTCTCATCTTCCCAAGCTGAAACTCTGTCCCCATGAAACACTAGCTCTCTAATCCCTCTCTGCCTTCTAACTTTCTGTCTGTGTAGGCTTAAGTGCTCCAGGGACCTCACATAAGTGGAATCATACAGTAACCATATGGCTTATCTCACTGAGTATAACGTCCTCAAATTTCATTTATACTGTAGCATGTGAATGAATCCTCTTCCTTTTGGGGGCTAAATAATATTCCACAGTGTGCATGAACCACATTTTCTTAATCCATTCATCCATCGATGGACAGAGGCAGCACCACAGCTTGAGTTTTAAAGCGCAAGGAGGGTGCATCTGTGGCTGAATATTAGTCTTCTGTTGAGCAAGAGGACTGGGGCAAGGAAACTTGGGATTTGGGGACGGAGTCTGGAGGTTCAGCTCCTCCCACTCTGCCTTTCTCATACCCCACCCTGGCTGTCGGTGCCAGTTTTCAGGAATGCAGGCAACTGTGGCATTTGAGATGACCACAGAATCTTCTGATTTTGCTTTTCTCTTCCAGTTGCTTTATTCAGCTGGAAGCGACCCTTTCCCGCTGTTGCCCAAGCTGACCCATATGACTTTCACAAACACTTAAGCACACAACTTTGAAACCAACACACAGACGAGGCTCCCAAATGACTTCACAAAACATTGCCAACGTTTTATTTCCTTATACAATGACTCATCGTGGAATGCTTGAAAATAGATAAAATTATAGAGGAAATAAAATGCAAAGCCCTGGGCACTCCTGCTGGGGTAGGAAATAGCAACCCACTCCGGTATTCTTGCCTGAAAAATTCCATGGACAGAGGAGCCAGGCGGGCTACAGTCGATGGGGTCGCACAGAGTCAGACACCACTGAGCGGCTAGGCGTGCGCACATGTGCATATCTGCATGTGAAAGACAAGGTGATAGTACCATAAACACAACGATCACACCAGTCTTTGTTTTCTCTAGTTTAACTGAGGTAAAATATGCATAACATTTACCATTTTAACTTTTTAACGGTAACAGGAAGTCCATTCACACTGTGTGCAACCATCAGCACCATCCTTTTCCAGAACTGTCTCATCTTCCCAAGCTGAAACTCTGTCCCCATGAAACACTAGCTCTCTAATCCCTCTCTGCCTTCTAACTTTCTGTCTGTGTAGGCTTAAGTGCTCCAGGGACCTCACATAAGTGGAATCATACAGTAACCATATGGCTTATCTGACTGAGTATAACGTCCTCAAATTTCATTTATACTGTAGCATGTGAATGAATCCTCTTCCTTTTGGGGGCTAAATAATATTCCACAGTGTGCATGAACCACATTTTCTTAATCCATTCATCCATCGATGGACAAGGGTTGCTTTCCTTTCAGGCTGTAGTGAACAATGTTGCCAGAGCATAGGTGTGCAAATACCAGTAGGGGTCCCTTGACTGGACCAGCCAACACCACACTCTCAGTCAGTGTATGGAACAAATGACGGGGCCATGGGACTTGATGATTCCTTCACCCCACTCAGCTGGGTCCCCGGCGAAGAGCCTTCATATTTGGAGTCTCAAAGTCAACTGTTGACATCTACATCAGAGTAGAAACTTTGAGTAAAAAGATCCACAGGGACATCAAGGGCAAGACCTAGACTGACAGGAGCTTTCCTGGCGGTCCAGTGGTTAAGAATCTACCTTCCAATGTAGGGGACTTGGGTTCAATCCCTGGTTGGAGAACTAAGATCCTGGGACCTTTTCCCAGTTGGGACTCCAGATGTGCTATGACACGGGGCTTCACAGCGCTGTATGGTCAAAATCCAATTTGGTGATGTAGCCTCTGCTGTTTCTACTTCTCTTTTAACATTAGTATATTAAAAGTCAGCTAGAAAAATCACTAATACATATTTGTTTTATTTATTTGTATATAACGAGTAGCTTATTTTATTAATAAATCCTTTGAACCTGAGATGAAAGTGAAAACTTTCAGCAAAACACCAATGCAGCTGAAAATAAATAAACATTTTTTTAAAAAAGAAAGAAAAAGACCTGATGATGCACATGTGAAATTGCGCAGATCTGGTGGATGGCACTCCTGGTCGCTCTGCCTCGCCTTCACCTGGGCTGACTCCCCTCCTGCCCTCTCCAGGAGGTCAGCCTTTCCCAGGAGCCTGCCCAGCCAGGCTGACCCCTGAGAAACAGAGCACTCCTCGTCTGTTCACCTTGGGGCCAGGAGGACTGGGACGCTGGATTCTGTTTACCCAAATCACTGCAGCAGATAAGGACTCTATGGTCATCTCTGTTTCTCCTACTTTTCTTCACATCAGACAGTTCTTCCTTTTCCAGACAGGACTGCAGACAAGTATTTCCTTAAATAAATTAAGTCCCTATGATACACAACTGCAGAGACGTCCCTGGTGGTCCAATGGTTAAGTTTCTCCTGATTCCAATCGAGAATTACTGATGGACAAGGGTTGCTTTCCTTTCAGGCTGTAGTGAACAATGTTGCCAGAGCATAGGTGTGCAAATACCAGTAGGGGTCCCTTGACTGGACCAGCCAACACCACACTCTCAGTCAGTGTATGGAACAAATGACGGGGCCATGGGACTTGATGATTCCTTCACCCCACTCAGCTGGGTCCCCGGCGAAGAGCCTTCATATTTGGAGTCTCAAAGTCAACTGTTGACATCTACATCAGAGTAGAAACTTTGAGTAAAAAGATCCACAGGGACATCAAGGGCAAGACCTAGACTGACAGGAGCTTTCCTGGCGGTCCAGTGGTTAAGAATCTACCTTCCAATGTAGGGGACTTGGGTTCAATCCCTGGTTGGAGAACTAAGATCCTGGGACCTTTTCCCAGTTGGGACTCCAGATGTGCTATGACACGGGGCTTCACAGCGCTGTATGGTCAAAATCCAATTTGGTGATGTAGCCTCTGCTGTTTCTACTTCTCTTTTAACATTAGTATATTAAAAGTCAGCTAGAAAAATCACTAATACATATTTGTTTTATTTATTTGTATATAACGAGTAGCTTATTTTATTAATAAATCCTTTGAACCTGAGATGAAAGTGAAAACTTTCAGCAAAACACCAATGCAGCTGAAAATAAATAAACATTTTTTTAAAAAAGAAAGAAAAAGACCTGATGATGCACATGCGAAATTGCGCAGATCTGGTGGATGGCACTCCTGGTCGCTCTGCCTCGCCTTCACCTGGGCTGACTCCCCTCCTGCCCTCTCCAGGAGGTCAGCCTTTCCCAGGAGCCTGCCCAGCCAGGCTGACCCCTGAGAAACAGAGCACTCCTCGTCTGTTCACCTTGGGGCCAGGAGGACTGGGACGCTGGATTCTGTTTACCCAAATCACTGCAGCAGATAAGGACTCTATGGTCATCTCTGTTTCTCCTACTTTTCTTCACATCAGACAGTTCTTCCTTTTCCAGACAGGACTGCAGACAAGTATTTCCTTAAATAAATTAAGTCCCTATGATACACAACTGCAGAGACGTCCCTGGTGGTCCAATGGTTAAGATTTCGTCTTCCAATTCGGAGGGTATAGATTCCCTGGTCGGAGAATTAAGATCCCACATGTCTTAAGGCCAAAAAACCAGAACATAAAACAGAAGCAATGTTGAAACAAATTCAATAAAGACTTTAAAAATGGTTCACATTAAAAAGAAACTTTAGGAAAAAAAACACAACTACAGGATACCTTCATAATAGTTTTAGAAATTGTATACAGTGTTGTGGATGAAATATGTAAATGAAGTGTTATTTTCACAGTTAAGGTGTAGCACATGTTAAAGATAATGTTTATTTCTTAAATGTTAAGATTTGGTTTAAAAGATGGATGTGGGGGTGATATGAACTGCTAGGATCAGTCAAACTCCATGAAACTTTTGCTTATATATGCTATCTTATAGCATGCTTTCTTGAAACATTTTTGTGTTTACAGAGAGGAGGATTCTTATCCGATGTGTACTGAAACAGGATAGAAATGAAGTCATTGCATTTTTAAAAAAGAGAGACAGGGGGGGAGAAAGCTCAGAACTTGGTTCCGAGCTAAAATAACCAGCTGTAGCCAACAAGTAGGGTGGGTGTGGAGTTGGGGTGCTGACCTCCTCCGCCACAGCAGTGACCCTCCACCACTGCCCTCTTGTTGGGACTCAGCTCAGCTCTCCATGGACCCCTTGGTTCTGAACCTTGTTTCCCTCTCTCACTGGCCACCCGGGCTGGCAGGTCCTCCCCTGTTGTGCATGCAGGGCAGTGGGTAGCATGGTTTTCTGGAAGACCTGTGGTATCTTGGGTCTGGGTGTCTACTACCCATTGTTGCAGGGAGGAAGCCAACTCCAACTCCATGTTGGAAATAACTCCATGTTGAAAACTGTTTCTTTGACTTGCTTCTCGTCGCTTTTATTATCACAGTCATACTTAATAGTGTCTCAGAGGACCCAGCGCCTCTGCCTGCCTGTAAACTCCACTGCCTTTGTTCAGTTTATAGAGAGCTAATTTGTCTCAACCCACCTGTGAACAGAAGAGATTAACACACTCCTTCCAAAGGCTGGCCGTGCCTTTGGAGATGTTTTGCGAGACTGAAGACTTTCACTTACTTCCCCACTGCCTCTCCCTCTCTGTTCCGCCTTTTGACTTTAGCTCTTCATTGCTTCTTTCTGCTCTATTAAAGAACCTGACATCCAAACCCCAATAAGATGGCTGTTTTGAGGGGTTGGCCTGCCATCTTCTCCATCAGCTGCTTTCCAAATAGAACCATTTTCCTTGCTGGAACACTTCTTCTTTCTGATTTATTGACTGGTCCTGCAGCAAGCAGAGTGCATTTGGACTCAGTAACACCATCGCCTCTCTTAAAGCCTCCTGCCCTCGCCAGGTCACCCAGCTGCACTGCTCAAGGGAGAGGCCCCCAACCTCCATGCCCACCACCCAGATGTAGAGACGACCCAGACGCTCGCTAAGCTCAGGATGGACATGATCCCCAGAGGAGGGGGACACAGTCAGGGGTGCCATTGAAACATGTTCAACAGATCCCTGGGCAGGGAGTCCAGGTCCTATCATATGGACCAGAGTCCGCTGTCCCAGAGCCCCTCCCACCATGTGTTTTTCATCTTAGCTCAGGGTAAAAGAAAAGGTCATTGCATTTTTAAAAGAGAGACAGGGGGGGAGAAAGCTCAGAACTTGGTTCCGAGCTAAAATAACCAGCTGTAGCCAACAAGTAGGGTGGGTGTGGAGTTGGGGTGCTGACCTCCTCCGCCACAGCAGTGACCCTCCACCACTGCCCTCTTGTTGGGACTCAGCTCAGCTCTCCATGGACCCCTTGGTTCTGAACCTTGTTTCCCTCTCTCACTGGCCACCCGGGCTGGCAGGTCCTCCCCTGTTGTGCATGCAGGGCAGTGGGTAGCATGGTTTTCTGGAAGACCTGTGGTATCTTGGGTCTGGGTGTCTACTACCCATTGTTGCAGGGAGGAAGCCAACTCCAACTCCATGTTGGAAATAACTCCATGTTGAAAACTGTTTCTTTGACTTGCTTCTCGTCGCTTTTATTATCACAGTCATACTTAATAGTGTCTCAGAGGACCCAGCGCCTCTGCCTGCCTGTAAACTCCACTGCCTTTGTTCAGTTTATAGAGAGCTAATTTGTCTCAACCCACCTGTGAACAGAAGAGATTAACACACTCCTTCCAAAGGCTGGCCGTGCCTTTGGAGATGTTTTGCGAGACTGAAGACTTTCACTTACTTCCCCACTGCCTCTCCCTCTCTGTTCCGCCTTTTGACTTTAGCTCTTCATTGCTTCTTTCTGCTCTATTAAAGAACCTGACATCCAAACCCCAATAAGATGGCTGTTTTGAGGGGTTGGCCTGCCATCTTCTCCATCAGCTGCTTTCCAAATAGAACCATTTTCCTTGCTGGAACACTTCTTCTTTCTGATTTATTGACTGGTCCTGCAGCAAGCAGAGTGCATTTGGACTCAGTAACACCATCGCCTCTCTTAAAGCCTCCTGCCCTCGCCAGGTCACCCAGCTGCACTGCTCAAGGGAGAGGCCCCCAACCTCCATGCCCACCACCCAGATGTAGAGACGACCCAGACGCTCGCTAAGCTCAGGATGGACATGATCCCCAGAGGAGGGGGACACAGTCAGGGGGGTGCCATTGAAACATGTTCAACAGATCCCTGGGCAGGGAGTCCAGGTCCTATCATATGGACCAGAGTCCGCTGTCCCAGAGCCCCTCCCACCATGTGTTTTTCATCTTAGCAGGTAGGTGACGTGGGCTCAGTGTGTGAGCTTTTATTTCTAGATTCAAGAGGGCTAGAGATGAGCCCACACAGCCAAAAGATCTGGGAGAAATGCTATGAAGAAGAGTTAGGGTTGCCCAGTTTAGCAAATAAAGAATATGCAGTCAATTCTGCATTTTGAAAGTGAAAGGGAAGTCACTCAGTGGTGTCCAATTCTTTGCAACACTTGGACAAGCCGTGGAATTCTCCAGGCAAGAAAACTGGGTGAGTGGCCTTTCCCTTCTCCAGGGGATCTTCCTGACCGAGGGATCGAACCCAGGTCTCCTGCACTGCAGGTGGATTCTTTACTATCTGATCCACCAGGGAAACGCAAGCATGCTGGAGTGGGTAGCCTATCCCTTCTCCAGGAGGTCTTCCCAACCCTGAAATCGAAGGCAGATTCTTTACCAGCTGAACTACAAGGGAATCCCCATTCTACATTTTAGGCAAATAATATACCCATTGTTTAGTATAAGAATGCCCCATGAAATTCTCAGGACACATTTATAATTTAAAAACTGCTGTCTATCTAGAGTTCACATTTCAATGAAGGTCCTGTGCTGTATTTGGAGGCCACAGGCAGGAATTTCCCAGCCCCGCCCCCACACCCCGCTCTCCCCAGCTCCCACTGCCACTTTCATGCCAAGAGAAGCCGGGGCCCCTGAGACACAGAACCGCCAGATCTGAGTTGGAATCTAAATGTAAACCTTAATCCTGATAGATCATTTACACCAAAATGACTGTTTTAAACCCAAGGGACTGGGTTACCTTGGAGAAAACTGATAAAGGTAAAAATCACAATGATCACATTAAAGGGGGAAATGGAGCTTTTAGAGACGAACGCAATTCAGTTCCAGAGAAAAGAAGATAATCACATTCTGTACAACTGAGTGGGGCTGTGCATTCCAAATCCATTTATTGTGAGGAGACAAAGACTCCAGGTCTCACAGGCAGCGGTGACTGCCGGGCTCTTGCATTACAAGGAAGAGTTGATTGTGGCTCCACGCTGGATCTGTTTCTTCTACTTTAACCTTGGCTTCTCATTGCTCTGGTTCACTAAAAGGATACTGTTTATAAAGACACATGCTATTTACAGATAATGGCCTCAAGGAACCCTGCCCGCCTGCCTGAACGTTAAACCAAAACACCTTTGTTCAGGACCTTGTCCACCTGCGGATGGCTGCAGGAAGGAAGCAGTGAGCACATGCCTGCCCTGAGGCTGGCCATCCCAGGAGACGTCAGCAACACTAACGGCAACCTTGCTTTACATCCTCCCCTCCCCCAACTCCCAGGTTTTATGAAAGAGCCTGACATCCAGACCTCAATAAAATGATTATTTTGAGATACGAGTCTGTCATCTTCTTGGTTTGCCTGCTTTCCAAATAAGTCCCATTCCTGTCGCAGCACCTTGCCTCTCAGATTTGTTGGCCCGTCATGTAGTGAGCAGAGTGACCTTGAACTGGGTGACCCTTGGAAACTGGATTCCAGAGAAGGGCGCTCTAGGCTACTCCTCTGAACGGTTGTCTAGGCGGGTTTTGAGGTCACCTCCAGCCACTGAGGATGCCAAGAGCAAGTGATGCTTTATGTACGTCATTGTAGTAGCCAGGAGGGATTGGTTCCTACTGGGTGAGCAGAGAGTGAGCCCAGGGCTCCAGCCTCACCTCCAGGCTCCAGAAAAGAGGACCTATGCTCCTGCGATCTTCCCTGCGTGCAAATGAGGAGGGCAGAGATCAGGGAGCCCCTGGGGGCAGAAATGAGGGATCCCCTCAGGGCATCTGAAGGAGGAGAAAGGGAGGGCCACTTGCCAGACTAGGGGCCCCCAGAGAGGGCCTGTGGGCCCACCCCTTTTCACAGAGGACCTGTAGCTTACATCACTGACTTTATCTCCAGATGAAATGTTATGTTCAATGAGAGACACACAAGAGAGGGTGAAAAGGGAATGACCTTCAATCTGTATCCTGTGATTGGATGTGCCATCTGGCAGGGCTATAAATTAATTTATTAAATAAATCCTCTAATAACCCTGAACAATTAGAGACCTCTGCATATTTGGAGATTAAAATTATTCAATTTTACACATACCCTCCCCCATTTATACTGTTATACAGAGAAAACCAATTCTGACTCCATGCTGCAAACTGTTTCTTTGACTTGCTTTCCGTTGCTATTATTATTATAATCATGCTTAATGGCTCACCTCGGGACCCTGCCCCTCTGCCTAAGTGTTAAAAGTAAAACACCTTTGTTCAAGAATCCTGTCCAGGAACAAGACAAGGGTGTCCACTTTCACCACTATTATTCAACATAGTCCTGGAAGTTCTAGGAACAGCAATAGAGAAGCAAAAGAAAGAAAAGGAATCCAGACTGGAAAAGAAGAAGTAAAACTCTATTTGTAGATGACATGTTATTATACATAGAAAACCCGAAAGACACAATTACAAAGCTACCAGAGCTAATCAACAAATTCAGCAAAGTCACTGGACACAAAATTAATACACAGAATTCACTGGCATCCCTATATACAAACAATGAAAAATCAGAAAACAAAATCAAAGAGGCATCCCACATGGATAAAATATCAAAATACCGCCTAAGGGAAGGGCGCTCCAAGGCCCTCTAGGCTACTCCTCTGAACGGTTGTCTAGGCGGGTTTTGAGGTCACCTCCAGCCACTGAGGATGCCAAGAGCAAGTGATGCTTTATGTACGTCATTGTAGTAGCCAGGAGGGATTGGTTCCTACTGGGTGAGCAGAGAGTGAGCCCAGGGCTCCAGCCTCACCTCCAGGCTCCAGAAAAGAGGACCTATGCTCCTGCGATCTTCCCTGCGTGCAAATGAGGAGGGCAGAGATCAGGGAGCCCCTGGGGGCAGAAATGAGGGATCCCCTCAGGGCATCTGAAGGAGGAGAAAGGGAGGGCCACTTGCCAGACTAGGGGCCCCCAGAGAGGGCCTGTGGGCCCACCCCTTTTCACAGAGGACCTGTAGCTTACATCACTGACTTTATCTCCAGATGAAATGTTATGTTCAATGAGAGACACACAAGAGAGGGTGAAAAGGGAATGACCTTCAATCTGTATCCTGTGATTGGATGTGCCATCTGGCAGGGCTATAAATTAATTTATTAAATAAATCCTCTAATAACCCTGAACAATTAGAGACCTCTGCATATTTGGAGATTAAAATTATTCAATTTTACACATACCCTCCCCCATTTATACTGTTATACAGAGAAAACCAATTCTGACTCCATGCTGCAAACTGTTTCTTTGACTTGCTTTCCGTTGCTATTATTATTATAATCATGCTTAATGGCTCACCTCGGGACCCTGCCCCTCTGCCTAAGTGTTAAAAGTAAAACACCTTTGTTCAAGAATCCTGTCCAGGAACAAGACAAGGGTGTCCACTTTCACCACTATTATTCAACATAGTCCTGGAAGTTCTAGGAACAGCAATAGAGAAGAAAAAGAAATCAAAGGAACCAGATTGGAAAAGAAGTAGTAAAACTCTCTCTATTTGCAGATGACATGATATTATACACAAAAAACCCCAAAGACATTATTACAAAACTACTAGAGCTAATCAACAAATTCAGCAAAGTCACTGGATACAAAAATCAATGCACAGAAATCACTGGCATTCCTGTATACAAACAATGAAAAATCAGAAAACAAAATCAAAGAGGCAATCCCTTTCACCATTGAAACCAAAAGAATAAAATATCTAGGAATAAACCTACCCAAAGAAACAAAAGAACTGTACACAGAAAATTACAAGACACTCACAAGAGAAATTAAAGAAGACTTACACAGATGGAGAGATGTTCCATGTTCCTGGGTCAGAAGAATCAATATTGTGAAAATGACCATACTACCAAATGTCATCTACAGATTCAATGTGATCCCTATCAAACTACCAATGACAGTCCTCACAGGACTAGACCAAAGAATAACACAGTTCATATGGAAACACAGAAAACCTCGAATAGCCAAAACAATACTGAGGAAGAAGAATGGAGCTGGAGGGATCGGCCACCCCAACTTCAGACTCTACTACAGTCTGTAGTAGCAACAGCCATCAAGACAGTATGGTACTGGCACAAAAACAGAAATATAGACCAATGGAACAAGACAGAGAACCCAGAGATAAACCCACACACCTATGGGTATCTTATTTTTGACAACGGAGATGAAACTATAAAATGGGACAAAGACAGCCTCTTCAACAAATGGTGCTGGGAAAATTGGACAGCTACATGCAAAAAAATGAAGCTGGAACATTCCCTGACACCATACACAAAGATAAATTCAAAATGGATTAAAGACCTAAATGTAAGACCAGAAACCATCAAACTCTTAGAGGAGAATATAGGCAAAACTCTCAAGGACATAAATCAAAGCAAGATCTTCTCTGACCCACCTACTAGAACAGCAGAACTAAAAAGAAAAATGAACATGTGAAACCTCATGAAACTTAAAAGCTTTTGTACAGCAAAAGAAATTACAAAAATCAATGCACAGAAATCACTGGCATTCCTGTATACAAACAATGAAAAATCAGAAAACAAAATCAAAGAGGCAATCCCTTTCACCATTGAAACCAAAAGAATAAAATATCTAGGAATAAACCTACCCAAAGAAACAAAAGAACTGTACACAGAAAATTACAAGACACTCACAAGAGAAATTAAAGAAGACTTACACAGATGGAGAGATGTTCCATGTTCCTGGGTCAGAAGAATCAATATTGTGAAAATGACCATACTACCAAATGTCATCTACAGATTCAATGTGATCCCTATCAAACTACCAATGACAGTCCTCACAGGACTAGACCAAAGAATAACACAGTTCATATGGAAACACAGAAAACCTCGAATAGCCAAAACAATACTGAGGAAGAAGAATGGAGCTGGAGGGATCGGCCACCCCAACTTCAGACTCTACTACAGTCTGTAGTAGCAACAGCCATCAAGACAGTATGGTACTGGCACAAAAACAGAAATATAGACCAATGGAACAAGACAGAGAACCCAGAGATAAACCCACACACCTATGGGTATCTTATTTTTGACAACGGAGATGAAACTATAAAATGGGACAAAGACAGCCTCTTCAACAAATGGTGCTGGGAAAATTGGACAGCTACATGCAAAAAAATGAAGCTGGAACATTCCCTGACACCATACACAAAGATAAATTCAAAATGGATTAAAGACCTAAATGTAAGACCAGAAACCATCAAACTCTTAGAGGAGAATATAGGCAAAACTCTCAAGGACATAAATCAAAGCAAGATCTTCTCTGACCCACCTACTAGAACAGCAGAACTAAAAAGAAAAATGAACATGTGAAACCTCATGAAACTTAAAAGCTTTTGTACAGCAAAAGAAATTACAAAAAAGCTGAACAGACAGCCCACAGAATGGGACAAAATCACAGCAAATGAAACAACAGACAAAGAATTCATCTCCAAAATCTACAAACAACTCAGACAACTCAGCATTGGAAAAATGAACAACCCAATCAAAAAATGGGAAAAGGACCTAAACAGACACCTCTCCAAAGAAGACATACAGATGGCCAAAAAGCACATGAAATGATGCTCAACCTTGCTTATTATTAGATAAATGCAAATCAAAACTGCAATGAGATATCACCTCATGCCAGGCAGAATGGCCATCATCAAAAAATTGACAGACAATAAATGCTGGAGAGGGTGTGGAGAAAAGGGAACCCTCTTGCATTGCTGGTGGGAATGTAAATTGATACAGCTACTATGGAAGACAGTATGGAGATGCCTTTAAAAACTAAAAGTAGAGCACCATATGATCCAGCAATCCCACTGTTAGACTTATACCCTGATGAAATCAAAACTGAAAGAGAGGTTTCCCCTGGTGGTCCAGTGGGTAAGGACACCGCCTTGCAGGGCAAGGGGCGCCGGTTCGATCCCTGGCCTGGGAAGATCCCACGTGCTGCGGAGCGGCTGGACTGATGTGTCCAATCACCGCGCCGGAACTCTGGGGTGCATGTGCCCAGAGTCGGTGCTCTGCGACGACAGACGCCACTGCGATGGGAGGCCCACAGGAGCCAAAGAACAAAGACGGATGAAAATAGAGAAATGAAAGACCAATAGAAGTGGCCCGCCCGCTCCTCTCCCTCCCCAACCCGACCCCCACACAAAAAACAAAATAAATAAATAAATCTTTAAAAAAAAAAAAAAAAAAACAAAACTGAAAGAGGCACCTGTACACCAATGTTCATTGCAACTCTCTATACAATAGCTGGAACATGGAAGCAACCTAGATATCCATTGATGAATGAATGGATGAAAAAGCTCTGATACAGGGGTTTCCCTGGTGGTCCAGTGGGTAAAGACACCGCCTTGCAGTGCAAGGGACGCTGACTCGATCCCTGGCCTGGGAAGATCCCACATGCTGCGGAACAGCAGGACTGATGTGTCCAATTACCGAGTCAGAGCTCTGGAGCTTATGCGCCCAGAGCTGGTGCTCTGCAAGGAGAGAGGCCACTGCAATGGGAGGCCCACATGGGCCAAAGAACAAAGATGGATGGTAAATAAATGAAAGACCAATAGAAGTGGCCAAAAAAAAAAAAAAAAAAACCCTCTGGTACCTATATACGATGGAGTACTTCTCAGCTGTAAAAAGAAATGCAGAAGAATCAGTCCTAATGAGGTGGATGGATCTAGAACCTATTATAAAAAGTGAAGTAAGTCAGAAAGAGAAGGACAAGTATAGTATACTAACACATATATATGGAATCTGGTAAAATGGTAATGATAACACACGCAGTGCAACGATGGAAAAACAGACATAGAGAACAGACATATGGACATTGTAGGGAATGAACAGTGGGTGGGAGGCATAGAGGGAGTAACATGGAAACCTATACTATCATATGTGAAAAAGATAGCTATTGTCATTGCACTGTTGAAATAGGGGATCCTACAGGGGCACAGTGTGATGGCCTGGAGAGGTGGGATGGGGGGGACTGGGGAGGAGGAGGGGGGTGCCAGGGATATACATATGACTAATCTGGGATTATACATATCTGTAAACAACAAAACTGTAAAAATAAAAGGTAAAAAACAAAATAAAAAAGAATCCTGGGGCTTTCCTGGTGGTCCAGTGGGTAAGGACACGCCTTGCAGTGCAAGGGGCACTGGTTCGATCCCTGGCCTGGGAGAATCCTACCTGCGGCAGAGCGACTGGACCAATGTGTCCAATTACCAAGCCGGAGCTCTGGAGCGCATGCGCCCAGAGCCAGTGCTCTACAACAACAGAGGCCACTGCAAAGGGAAGCCTGCAGGGGCCAAAGAACAAAGATGGATGAAAATAGATAAATGAAAGACCAATAGAAGTGGCCCGCCTGCCCCTCTCCCTCCCCAACCTGCTCCCCCATCAAAAAAAATTTTTTTTAATTTAAAAAAAAAAAAAAGAATCCTGTCCACCTGTAGATGGCAGGAAGAGAGAAGTTAACACTTCACCTGCCTGAGGCTTGCCATTCTAAGAGATATTTGCAGTATTAATGGCCTTTTTGCTTTGCTTCCTCATCTCCCCCCCATCTCTGATCTATAAAATAACCCGGCATCCAAACCCCAATAAGATGGTTTTTTCCAAGGCACTAGCCTGCCATCTTCTCGGTCAGCTGCTTTCTGAATAAAGTTGTTTTCCCTGCCTCAAAGCCTCGTCTCTTGAATTCATTGGCCTGTCGTGCAGCAAGCAGAGCGAGCTTAACTCAGTAACAATACTATTAATTAAAACATGATTAATGGCTAAATTATAAGAAATGAAAAACAAATATTTAGAAAAAAAATCTAGGGGGTCTCCCAGTTACGAATCTGTGTGGGATGTGTAGAAAGATGTTAAATACAGAAATCAGGTGCTGGGGGAGGGGGGATAAAAACTGTAATAGTGCACCATGATTCATATAACTTGATATTCCTTCATTTTTTGTTGTCGGTTTTTTGGGTTTTTTTTTTTTTTTTTTTTTTGTATTCTTAATTCTGTCCTTCCCTCCTCCCCAAATAATCACTATTTTGACATGTAACACAGCCCATGAGTTTTGCCTGTTTTTGAACACATTACAAGTGAAACATGAATTGTTCTTTTCAATCTTTGGTCTCCATCCCTGAACGGCATCCCTTCGTGAACTTCACCCTCTCTCTATCTCCCATGATCTTGCCGTCTTGAACAACCACTCCACCTCTGACATCTTGTTTGCAATTAATCTGCTTTCTGGGCAGTCACTTCCCATGATACAGCTCTCAGTCCAGAATCTCACTGACCTCAGGGTCCCTGTGAAAAAGTCCCTTTTTCCCTTGTGCCTCAACTCTCCCAGCTCATCTTAGATTTCAGTGCTCATCGAGCACCGTCAGTTCCTCTGCCGCCCCCTCTCTCCATGGCACTTGCTGGTTAAAACAAATCATCTTAAACCCAGCTCTCCATTCACCTGCACCGTCCCCAAACTGAGTGTGGCTGTAGGAAAGCACACAGTGTGCTGACCTCTCACACTGGAAATTCAGGTCTTTAGATCTCACTTCCCTGAGATTGGGAGCCACTACACTTCTCTGGTAAATTTCATTTCCGGTCTCAAAACAATGCTTTCCCTTCTTCGCACATGCCTTCTCTTGTCCCATTTTCAGATCATGACCTGGCCTCACAGCTCACAGGGAAAACACACATTAGACAGTAGTCTTTTCACCTTCCCACCATCAAATTCTCAACTTACCTCTCTTTGAATTCATTGGCCTGTCGTGCAGCAAGCAGAGCGAGCTTAACTCAGTAACAATACTATTAATTAAAACATGATTAATGGCTAAATTATAAGAAATGAAAAACAAATATTTAGAAAAAAAATCTAGGGGGTCTCCCAGTTACGAATCTGTGTGGGATGTGTAGAAAGATGTTAAATACAGAAATCAGGTGCTGGGGGAGGGGGGATAAAAACTGTAATAGTGCACCATGATTCATATAACTTGATATTCCTTCATTTTTTGTTGTCGGTTTTTTGGGTTTTTTTTTTTTTTTTTTTTTGTATTCTTAATTCTGTCCTTCCCTCCTCCCCAAATAATCACTATTTTGACATGTAACACAGCCCATGAGTTTTGCCTGTTTTTGAACACATTACAAGTGAAACATGAATTGTTCTTTTCAATCTTTGGTCTCCATCCCTGAACGGCATCCCTTCGTGAACTTCACCCTCTCTCTATCTCCCATGATCTTGCCGTCTTGAACAACCACTCCACCTCTGACATCTTGTTTGCAATTAATCTGCTTTCTGGGCAGTCACTTCCCATGATACAGCTCTCAGTCCAGAATCTCACTGACCTCAGGGTCCCTGTGAAAAAGTCCCTTTTTCCCTTGTGCCTCAACTCTCCCAGCTCATCTTAGATTTCAGTGCTCATCGAGCACCGTCAGTTCCTCTGCCGCCCCCTCTCTCCATGGCACTTGCTGGTTAAAACAAATCATCTTAAACCCAGCTCTCCATTCACCTGCACCCGTCCCCAAACTGAGTGTGGCTGTAGGAAAGCACACAGTGTGCTGACCTCTCACACTGGAAATTCAGGTCTTTAGATCTCACTTCCCTGAGATTGGGAGCCACTACACTTCTCTGGTAAATTTCATTTCCGGTCTCAAAACAATGCTTTCCCTTCTTCGCACATGCCTTCTCTTGTCCCATTTTCAGATCATGACCTGGCCTCACAGCTCACAGGGAAAACACACATTAGACAGTAGTCTTTTCACCTTCCCACCATCAAATTCTCAACTTACCTCTCTTTGCAGTCAGGCCCTCTGCCTTCTCCCTTGGTGCAAAGTCTGATGTGTCCCTTCCCCATCAGACTCCAGAGCCTCACTTATGCCCTGGATCTCACCTCATCCTGCTTCCTCAAAGCCCATCTCTGGTAACTCTCTCTGCTATCAGTTGCACCACCAGCTTCTCCTTCTATAGGAGGCCTTTCCTCACAGGATCCACACATGCCTCAATGGCTGCCATCTTGAAAACAACACCACTCTTTGATCACTCATCTCTCTCCAGCTGCCACCCCTCTTCTCATCTCTTCTTGATCAAATTGTCTCTGGTGACTGCCTCAGCATCTTTGCCTCTTGATTTCCTTTTACCTTTTTCAGCCAAGCTGAAACTCCACTCCACTATTAAAATTATTCTTGTCAAAGTTGCCAGAGACTTCCATGTGGCCAAACCAATGGTTTCCTTCTGTCTTCATCTGGCTCTTAACAGAGTCCAGCTCAGCTTGACCACTCTTCTTCCTGAACATTCGATTTGCCCGACTTCCAGGATAGCTCACAATTACTTTTCTTTTCAAGCCTCAGGTTCACTCATGCCTATTCCTCTCTTGGTTTCTCAGTATTAATGTGCCCCAAGGACATGGTCCTAGGAACCTTTCAATTTCATTTCAGCATCCTTAGAAACATCAGATTCAGGCAGTGATCATCTATATCCAAATGACCCTTACATCTGTCTTATTTCAGAAATGATGTCATTTCTGAGTTTCCCACTTGTACAACAATAGTGCCTATTCCACCGAACACCATGATTTCAAGTAGGAAGCTCCAGCCCTGTAACACACCCATTGTGCACAGTGAATGATATCTTTTCTGATTGGAAATGGGCCCCTTCTTATTATCAGGTTCCTATGAAAATATCAGTCCTTAATTAGTTTAATATCATTACTGACATCTCAAATTGAACATGTCAAAGCCAAACTCTTTACCCTCAACACTGTTCCTCCTCCAATCTTTGCATCTCAGTGAAATGGCGCCACCACAACCCTGCTGCTCAACCCAATGCCTCACTCACCCTCATGCTTCCTCCTTCCCTGCTCTCCCTACCACTAGCTACACACAGTGTTCCATCGACTCTTCTTCCCAAATCTGTGCTGAATCCATCCATTTCTCCCCAACTCCCTTGCTATCACCTTGGTCCCCGTCACTACCATCTCTCATCTGGACCACTGCAAGAACATCTCCAAGAGCCTTCTCACTGAACTCAAATTAAAAGCTAAGTCTTTTATTGCAACTTAAAATCTCAAAGTGATCTGGGCTCTGCCCGCCTATGAACTAATTCTGCACTTCTCTCTCTCTCTGTCTCCTGCACTCACTTCCCTCCAGACATAATGGCTACATTTCCAAGGCTTCATGTTTGAAAAAGTCTGAACAAATCTGAATTTTCCCCTAAAAGTAACTTACTGTTATTATTGTTGCCTGAAACATAGAAGAGAGTTTCTTTCTCTTTGAAGTCTCATAAATTAGGATATATTCCAGAGTTAATAAATCTATACTGGTTTTATCTGGAGTATACTATAGTCTTTAAGTCTGTGGGCTAAACCTTTCCTTGATTTCAGGAAAATCCTCTTGAAGTATAACCTGGATGGCTCTCCATTTCTTTTTTCTCTTCTTTGGAGATGGAGAGTGTGCATATACTGTATCTCCCTTTGCTTCTATATCAATGATTTTTCTATTTATTTGTTTGTTTCTATTTATTTATCTATCTGGCTGTGATGGGTCTTCGTTGGGGCATGCAGGATCTTCATCACCTCGTGTGGGATCTTTCACTGCAGAACGCATGCTCTCCAGCCGTGGTGTGCAGGCTCTGGAAAGCGCTGGGTCAGTCAGTAGGTGTGGCTCTCAACCTTAGGTGCTCCATGGCATATGAGATCTTAGTTCCCCCACCAGGGACTGAACCTGAGCCCCTGCATTGCAAAGTGGACTCTTAAACACTGGACCACCAGGGAAGTCCCAATGGCCTTCTCTTTGTCATCTTTATTTTTGTTCAGCCTATCTTTCAAATATATCGTGTCTTCTTGTTGCTCTGTTTTCATTCAGATCCTTTTTCCTATCTATTATGACCTCACTTCTTGAGGTGTTTTAATTTTTTTCTTCCTTGAGCATCACAAACTCATTTTTAATCATCCTTTGCTGTCTTCTTATTTCATCCTGGAGTCTGTGTTTCTGCCATAAGCTCCTGATTCATAGGGGCTGTGTCTATCCTCCAGTTTTTTGAACCAAGAGACAAATGTATGATTTTCCTCTGATCCATAGCAGCATTACCCTGCTGGTGCTCTTCATCTGCCTTTTGTCTATCATATATCTCCCATCCCCGCTTCCCTGTCTCCATCTCTCTCTGTGTGTGACTTGTAATTAACCCTCTTCAGGTCTCAAAGACCTGAAAAGCCAATAGCTTCCACAGTGGCTCCTTTTCTGAGCCACATTTCAATCAGCTGGCAGCAGAGGAGGGAATTCTCCATAGCCCCAGACCCTGCTCCTGTGCCTCAGACAACTTTCACTAGTTCCTGCACCCCTCACACATACCTCACCTTAGGCCAGACAGACAGCCATAGGCTGGTTCACGAGATCAGGACATCTTCTGGGTACTGTGGGCTCTGCCAGTGCCTCCTGTGTTCTATCTGCCACACCTCATAACCCAGATCTACCCACCCTGTCTTGCCTCCTGGACGTACATCCAAAGCTGCTGTCAGATCTCCACATCGCACATCATCTCCAGGGTTTGCACATTGGGCGTCATACCCTGAATCTGCAGGTCTCACATTATCTCTTGGATACGAACATGTCATGTCATCTCCCTGATCAAATCTAACACTGTCTGTCAGATGTGTAAGTCATACATCACTTTCAGGATCCCCATGTCTGATGTCATATCCTGGATACGCAGATCTTATGTTATCTCGTGGGTCCGTGCACGTCAAGTCCTCTCCCTGATCACCATGCACAATGTTCTCAGTCAGATAGCATGGCCCACTTCATATCGTATAGGTGCATGTCACATGTCATGTCCTGGATCCTCACATGTCCTCTCATCTCCTGCATCCACATGTCCCACACTCTCCTGCAGTGGGTGGTCTTCATCTGCAGCCCATAAGGAGGCACCTGCTTCTCCGATCCAGCAGGTGCTTTGTTTCCATCAAAGAGGGGACCACACTCGGAACCTAGCCAAACCACCATTTTAAGCTCCTTCGGGCTGATGAAAAATCCAGTTTTTCTGGTTAAGACTGTTCCCTGTGAAATGTAATCTTCACGAGGCCTCCTGCTCAGACCTTCTGAGACGTTCTGCCGTGACCTGGCATCTGACATTCATTCCTTTACAGGACCTGACTCCCACCCATCCTGGCCTCTGGTCTCACCTGGAGTGGGCATGATAATGTCCTGACTCCCCACAAGGCTATTGTGCTGCAAAAATGGTGAGAGGTGAGATGAATGAGCCAAAGCAGTGCAAGCCACTGAACAACACCAGCACGTGTAACAGCCAACAGAGAATCCGTTATGGATCACTCACACAATGTCCAAAATGTGAGCTCCTGGTTGAAGTCATGTCTTCTCAAAGGAATTCTCAGGACCAAGGGACCGAGGCTGCCCAAGGTCCCCACTCTCCACTGAAGCAGAGCTCAGATTCCCATCCAATCCCTTTGGTCCACTCTTCTCCCAGGGTGAGGTCCTCGTGTTCCAGGGGTTCTGTCCCAAACTCTGGTGCCCACACAGGGTCTGGGAAGCCTACAGAGCAAGGAGCTACACTGTCTCCTTGTAAGGATATATGGATGAGGTCTCAACTTCCTTGTGATCTCCTGATTTATCAGGTGCTCAAGCAGACAAGAGATGATGAGAAGAGCCAGTGTCCAAGTCCTGCGGTATAGCTATCAGGCACCTACCCTGCTCTGTTAACAATCCATGCGACCTGACCTGACCAATCAGAGCCCTGAGCCCATGGGCTCACCTTATTGGCTCAGAGTGTGCATGTGACTCATATACATCCAATAAGAATGCGCCTCTTTTCTGCAGGCTCTGAATCTGGTGGGGTGGTGAGCTGGAGATGAGGCCACCTGCTGGGAAGAGCCCCATTATATAAAATAATACAAGGGCTGTCATTGCATGAACTAGTGGGGATGGGGGTTGCCATTATATAACTAACATAGGAACTGCTGTTACATAAACAGATACAGGAGGAGCTGTTACATAAAGGGATACAGAGGCTGCCATTACATAACTAATGCAAAGCTGTCATTACATAAACTAATACAGTGACTTCCCTTAAACAAACTGATAGAGGAGTCACTGTCAAGGAGGACTTGCCTTTGTAAAAACTAAGACAGAAGGAAGAAACAAAACCACCAATCAAATGAGAAAACTGTTTTTGAGCCCCCAGACCTTCTGAGACGTTCTGCCGTGACCTGGCATCTGACATTCATTCCTTTACAGGACCTGACTCCCACCCATCCTGGCCTCTGGTCTCACCTGGAGTGGGCATGATAATGTCCTGACTCCCCACAAGGCTATTGTGCTGCAAAAATGGTGAGAGGTGAGATGAATGAGCCAAAGCAGTGCAAGCCACTGAACAACACCAGCACGTGTAACAGCCAACAGAGAATCCGTTATGGATCACTCACACAATGTCCAAAATGTGAGCTCCTGGTTGAAGTCATGTCTTCTCCAAAGGAATTCTCAGGACCAAGGGACCGAGGCTGCCCAAGGTCCCCACTCTCCACTGAAGCAGAGCTCAGATTCCCATCCAATCCCTTTGGTCCACTCTTCTCCCAGGGTGAGGTCCTCGTGTTCCAGGGGTTCTGTCCCAAACTCTGGTGCCCACACAGGGTCTGGGAAGCCTACAGAGCAAGGAGCTACACTGTCTCCTTGTAAGGATATATGGATGAGGTCTCAACTTCCTTGTGATCTCCTGATTTATCAGGTGCTCAAGCAGACAAGAGATGATGAGAAGAGCCAGTGTCCAAGTCCTGCGGTATAGCTATCAGGCACCTACCCTGCTCTGTTAACAATCCATGCGACCTGACCTGACCAATCAGAGCCCTGAGCCCATGGGCTCACCTTATTGGCTCAGAGTGTGCATGTGACTCATATACATCCAATAAGAATGCGCCTCTTTTCTGCAGGCTCTGAATCTGGTGGGGTGGTGAGCTGGAGATGAGGCCACCTGCTGGGAAGAGCCCCATTATATAAAATAATACAAGGGCTGTCATTGCATGAACTAGTGGGGATGGGGGTTGCCATTATATAACTAACATAGGAACTGCTGTTACATAAACAGATACAGGAGGAGCTGTTACATAAAGGGATACAGAGGCTGCCATTACATAACTAATGCAAAGCTGTCATTACATAAACTAATACAGTGACTTCCCTTAAACAAACTGATAGAGGAGTCACTGTCAAGGAGGACTTGCCTTTGTAAAAACTAAGACAGAAGGAAGAAACAAAACCACCAATCAAATGAGAAAACTGTATTTTGACATAGCCTTTGAGGTCCTGGAGCTAAGCTTTCCTGATTCTGTTCATTCTGTTGAGTTAGAGAAGTCAGTAAATCTCCTATCTTCTTTAATGTAGTTTGAATTCAGTTTTCTGTCTCTTGCACTGAAAGGGACCTGGAATGATACTTTGCAAAGTCATCCAGGCAATACCTCTATGAATCTATGTTTGTTTCAGTACCCCCTGACTGGGCCAGCTGACAGTCCAAAGGAAAGCAAGATGGGAGATTTGCTCCCGGCATTTGTGACTTTAGCGCCACTGCCAGATTGACCACATGCCTTTACGAGGAGACGCTTAGCCTTCAGCAGCTCTTGGAATCATTCCTGAGCTGAGCTCAGCTTTGGGCCTTGTGATGAGAGCAAACCATCTCGCTTAATGCACATGAGAAGGACGTGCCAGGAGAGTTCTCACTGAAATCTGCTGTTTGTTTCTCTGCAGAAGCATGTTTATTTCTCTGCAGAAAGATGAAATCTCTTCATCTTTCCTAAAGCAGAGCATGGGCTAGGGGCTTTTGGTGACCCTGCACGGGGATGCGTGAAACTGCGTCACTGGCTGTCCAAACTTGGAGAGTCTCCCCCCAGCAAACACAATTACTGTTAGGAGAAACTGCCTGGGGAGGATTAGACTGAGATCTCCAGACACCTTGATGAGCTGAGACTCAACTTGAGAATGATCATTCCTCCCCTGGTGCCAGAACTGTAAACTCTCCTGAGCATCAGGGCCACCTGTTCATGGGCTCTTGGCATTTCTCCCAGCTTTCACTCTGAAGCGGCATGGGCTGGTCTCTCCATTTCCAGCTCTCCAGTGGTGCTTCTTCAGCAACACAGGCATGATTCCCAGCAGCATTAAGAGCAGCTGGCCCATTTTGAAGGGGGTAGGTTTGTCCACCATCCAAGCAGGTGGCTGATATCCAGAGCCTGAGGTTGGCTCACACCTAGAGATCTAGTCTGGTTAGTGATAAGGGAATGAATTAGTTGATGTCTGAATTGCTACCCGAGTTAGTTCCTGGGAAGTGATCCCAAGAAATGTTGGCAGACTAAGGTTGGATAATGCTTAGAAACTCAGTTGGACTAGTTCTCCATGACCCAATCTGGCAGATGCCTGAAAATGAAGCTTACTCAATGTCTGGGAATTCACCCGAATATCTTCTTGGGAGCAGCTAGGCTAGAGTCTGGAGCTGTATCCTGGTTCATAATCAGGCACCCAGCCTGGCTAATAACAGAGGATGAGACCTGGTTAATGCCTGTTCACACAACTTGGTTAATGTCTACAAACTTGACTTAATGTGTCCAAAGGAGGAAGAGACAAAGCATGAGCCATCAACTGCACTTGAAAAGCAGACAGACAGTTGTGGAACATCTGCTCCAAATACCCCTGAAATGCAAACACAGTCTGGCTGGAGTGAACCCCAACAATCTTGATCTGGTCTGAAGGGGTTTACTCTCTCTGTACCTGGAACTTATTCATTGTCCACATCAGTACACATGCAACATCTCACATCTTCCCAGATCTCAATTGGCCTCTGAGATGCTCTGAGGTCTCAAGCAAGTATGTACTTGAGGTTGGGGGATCGGCACTGGTTAAACTGATAAAAAGGAACATGGAGCTGGAAGTGTGAAACTCTTCTGAAGGAGCTCTGTCCACAAGGATGTTCCACAAGGGCACTTTACTGGAGTGAGCTGAAGTGTTGCGGAGAGGAATGAGTGCTTGTCTTGCTGGTACCATGAAATGAGGTGCCACTGTGTCATGACGCTCCCAAGGAAAACTGGGAGCCATACAGGTGACCCGCTGCCCTTCTGAAGTCGTAGCAGGAGTGGTAATTCTGTAGGAAACGGAACATGAAATCCTACTTGAATAGAAGTAGTTACTCATATCCTTTCTTTCATCTTTCAAAATATTGATTGAATGATGCCGAAAGCCCAGTACACTGCTGAGCAGTAGGCTCTATAAAAGAAGCTCCGTGATGGCATTCCCAACCCCTTCCTGTTATAACAAAACTTAGAAGAATCAAAAGATGTTTTTTTAACCTAAGGACTGGTGATACAACCAGGCAAAGTGTTGTCAATCTTCCTGTATCATCTGCAAGGATGCCATAGCCACTGCCTTAGACGTTAGTGTCTATCCAACTAACCATTCAATAAATGCTGCTGAGCACCTACTGTATACCAGGTGTTGGGCTAGATATGGCCCTTGAGAATATTATACCTCAATAGGGAGATTAAGGTTGTCTCTTCAGTAGGGATACAGTCATGGAAATAGACTAAGTTGTCAAAATCCTGGTTCATAATCAGGCACCCAGCCTGGCTAATAACAGAGGATGAGACCTGGTTAATGCCTGTTCACACAACTTGGTTAATGTCTACAAACTTGACTTAATGTGTCCAAAGGAGGAAGAGACAAAGCATGAGCCATCAACTGCACTTGAAAAGCAGACAGACAGTTGTGGAACATCTGCTCCAAATACCCCTGAAATGCAAACACAGTCTGGCTGGAGTGAACCCCAACAATCTTGATCTGGTCTGAAGGGGTTTACTCTCTCTGTACCTGGAACTTATTCATTGTCCACATCAGTACACATGCAACATCTCACATCTTCCCAGATCTCAATTGGCCTCTGAGATGCTCTGAGGTCTCAAGCAAGTATGTACTTGAGGTTGGGGGATCGGCACTGGTTAAACTGATAAAAAGGAACATGGAGCTGGAAGTGTGAAACTCTTCTGAAGGAGCTCTGTCCACAAGGATGTTCCACAAGGGCACTTTACTGGAGTGAGCTGAAGTGTTGCGGAGAGGAATGAGTGCTTGTCTTGCTGGTACCATGAAATGAGGTGCCACTGTGTCATGACGCTCCCAAGGAAAACTGGGAGCCATACAGGTGACCCGCTGCCCTTCTGAAGTCGTAGCAGGAGTGGTAATTCTGTAGGAAACGGAACATGAAATCCTACTTGAATAGAAGTAGTTACTCATATCCTTTCTTTCATCTTTCAAAATATTGATTGAATGATGCCGAAAGCCCAGTACACTGCTGAGCAGTAGGCTCTATAAAAGAAGCTCCGTGATGGCATTCCCAACCCCTTCCTGTTATAACAAAACTTAGAAGAATCAAAAGATGTTTTTTTAACCTAAGGACTGGTGATACAACCAGGCAAAGTGTTGTCAATCTTCCTGTATCATCTGCAAGGATGCCATAGCCACTGCCTTAGACGTTAGTGTCTATCCAACTAACCATTCAATAAATGCTGCTGAGCACCTACTGTATACCAGGTGTTGGGCTAGATATGGCCCTTGAGAATATTATACCTCAATAGGGAGATTAAGGTTGTCTCTTCAGTAGGGATACAGTCATGGAAATAGACTAAGTTGTCAAAAATCCTGGTTTTGAGCAACAGAAACACAATTTCACATGCCAGAGGTTAAGAGGGCATTTGCTGGTCAAGGACAACGAGTAAAGGTTCTGAGCCAGTTGTTCTGTGTGTCTGAAAAATTCTACCCTTCACTCTTTCCTGCAGTTGTTGAACACCTGAATCCAACACTTTCAGGTTGGGTTCAGTCACAGGAGATTGGTGAGTAGGAGGACAGAGAAGTGGGGGTATTCTGCTCCCGTCCTGCTGGCCTGTGGGTCTGGAAGAGGCTGCATTTCTATAAGGCCAGAGACCCCACACATAGATTCTTTCCCCAGGCAACAGCTGTGCCTGGCTTCCAGAAATGTTGCTTCATCACTTGTCATTCAGGTGATCCCAGGGATGGACTTCCCACTTTTGCTAGCCCCAGCAAAGGGAGGGAACACAGGGATTGTGGATAAACATAGAGGAAACAGAAAGTAGTTAACCAATGCAATCTATAGATTGAATGAAGCTCTATCAAAATACCAATGGTATTTTTCATAGAACTAGAAAAAATAACTTTAAATTTTGCATGGAAACAATAAAAAGTCTCCAAATGGCCAAAACAATCTTGAGAAAGAACAGAGCTAGAAGAATCATGCTCCATGACTTTAGACTATATTACAAAGCTATAGTAATCAAAACAGTATGGGATTTCCTTGGTAGTCCAGTGGTTAAGACTCTGTTCCCAATGCAGGGGGCTCGGGTTCAATCCCTGGTCAAGGAACTAAATCCCACATGCCACAACTAAGACTCAGTGCAGCCAAATACATAAATATTAAAAAAAAAAAAAAAGTATGGTACTGGCACGAAACCAGACACATAGATCAATGGAACAGGATAGAAAGCCCAGAAATAAAGTCATCCACTTATGGCCTATCAGTCTATGACAAAGGAGACAAGGAAACACAATGGAGAAAAGACAGTCTCTTTAACAAGTGCTTCTGGGAAAACTGGACAACTAGATGTAAAAGAATGAAATTAGAACATTCTCTAACACCGTACACAAAAATAAACTCAAAATGGGTAAAGTCCTAAACATAAATCCGATACTCTAAAACTACTGGAAAACATAGAATAGTATTTGACATAAACACAGCAATATTTTTTGGATCTATATCTTTAAGTAAAGGAAATAAAACCAAAAATAAGTAAATGGGGCTTAATTAAACTTAAAAGCTTTTGCACAGCAAAAGAAACCATAGACAAAATAAAAGGAAATACTTTCAAATGATACAACTGATAAGGTATTAATACTCAACATATAGAAACAATTCATACAACTCAACACTGGGGGGAAAAAACTCACTTTAATAATGGACAGAACACCTGAATAAACATTTTTCCTTAGAGGAAATGTATATGGTCAACAGGCACATGAAAATATGCTCAACATCACCAAATTATCAAGGAAATGCAAGTCAAAACCACAAAGAGATATCACTTCACATCCTGTCAGAGGGGCTATCATCACAAAGAACATAGATAGCAAATGCTGACAAGGATGAGAAGTAAAAAGAACCTTTTTGGCACATCTTAGTTGTTAAATTGTATCGGACTCTTAAGTGTAGCCCCAGGCTCCTCTGCCATGGTTCCCGAAAGGGTTTCATTTTCAAAAAGTCTCCAAATGGCCAAAACAATCTTGAGAAAGAACAGAGCTAGAAGAATCATGCTCCATGACTTTAGACTATATTACAAAGCTATAGTAATCAAAACAGTATGGGATTTCCTTGGTAGTCCAGTGGTTAAGACTCTGTTCCCAATGCAGGGGGCTCGGGTTCAATCCCTGGTCAAGGAACTAAATCCCACATGCCACAACTAAGACTCAGTGCAGCCAAATACATAAATATTAAAAAAAAAAAAAAAAAGTATGGTACTGGCACGAAACCAGACACATAGATCAATGGAACAGGATAGAAAGCCCAGAAATAAAGTCATCCACTTATGGCCTATCAGTCTATGACAAAGGAGACAAGGAAACACAATGGAGAAAAGACAGTCTCTTTAACAAGTGCTTCTGGGAAAACTGGACAACTAGATGTAAAAGAATGAAATTAGAACATTCTCTAACACCGTACACAAAAATAAACTCAAAATGGGTAAAGTCCTAAACATAAATCCGATACTCTAAAACTACTGGAAAACATAGAATAGTATTTGACATAAACACAGCAATATTTTTTGGATCTATATCTTTAAGTAAAGGAAATAAAACCAAAAATAAGTAAATGGGGCTTAATTAAACTTAAAAGCTTTTGCACAGCAAAAGAAACCATAGACAAAATAAAAGGAAATACTTTCAAATGATACAACTGATAAGGTATTAATACTCAACATATAGAAACAATTCATACAACTCAACACTGGGGGGAAAAAACTCACTTTAATAATGGACAGAACACCTGAATAAACATTTTTCCTTAGAGGAAATGTATATGGTCAACAGGCACATGAAAATATGCTCAACATCACCAAATTATCAAGGAAATGCAAGTCAAAACCACAAAGAGATATCACTTCACATCCTGTCAGAGGGGCTATCATCACAAAGAACATAGATAGCAAATGCTGACAAGGATGAGAAGTAAAAAGAACCTTGCACACTGTTAGTGGGAATGTGAAGTGCAGCAGCCACTGTATCTTAGTTGTTAAATTGTATCGGACTCTTGCAACCCCATGCACTGTAGCCCCCAGGCTCCTCTGCCATGGAATTTCCCAGGCAAGAATACTGGAGTGGGTTGTCATTTCCTGCATAAGAGAATCTTCCAGACCCTGGATTCAACCCGTATCTCCTGCATTCTCCTGCAATGCAGGCAGTCCCCTGCACTGTGTGTGGATTCTTTATTGTTGAGCCACCAGGGAAGCTCATTTGGAATTTTCTCAAAAACTAAAAATAGATCCAGAAATTCCGATCCTGGGTATATATATATATATATATATATATATATATATATATACACACACATACACACACACACAGCACTTGGCTGAGGAAATCAAAATTGAAAGAGACACATGTATCCCAGTGTTCATTGTAGCACTTTTCACAATAGCTAGAACATGGAAACAACCTAGATGCCCATTGACAAATGAATGGATAAAGAAGCTTTGATACATATATACAATGGGATATTTCTCAGACATAAAAAGAAATGCATTTGAATCAGTCCTAATGACATGGATGGATCTAGAACCTATTATACAAAGTGAAGTAAGTCAAAAAAAAGAAGGACAAATATAGTATACTAACACATTTATATGGAATCTAGAAAGATGGTACTGCTAAATGCATATGCAGAGCAGCAATGGAGAAATAGACATAGAGAATAAACTTATGGTCATTGAGGGGAGGGAAGAGTGAATGAGGGGTATGAAGGGAGTAACATGGAAACGTATACTACCATTTGTAAAGGAGACAACCATTGAAAATATGCTCAAAAAAAATAGACAAAATAAAAGGAAATACCAATTACTGTGCAAAGGGGAAAAACTCACTTTAATAATGGACAGAACACCTGAATAAACATTTTTCCTTAGAGGAAATGTATATGGTCAACAGGCACATGAAAATATGCTCAACATCACCAAATTATCAAGGAAATGCAAGTCAAAACCACAAAGAGATATCACTTCACATCCTGTCAGAGGGGCTATCATCACAAAGAACATAGATAGCAAATGCTGACAAGGATGAGAAGTAAAAAGAACCTTTGCACACTGTTAGTGGGAATGTGAAGTGCAGCAGCCACTGTATCTTAGTTGTTAAATTGTATCGGACTCTTGCAACCCCATGCACTGTAGCCCCAGGCTCCTCTGCCATGGAATTTCCCAGGCAAGAATACTGGAGTGGGTTGTCATTTCCTGCATAAGAGAATCTTCCAGACCCTGGATTCAACCCGTATCTCCTGCATTCTCCTGCAATGCAGGCAGTCCCCTGCACTGTGTGTGGATTCTTTATTGTTGAGCCACCAGGGAAGCTCATTTGGAATTTTCTCAAAAACTAAAAATAGATCCAGAAATTCCGATCCTGGGTATATATATATATATATATATATATATATATATATACACACACATACACACACACACAGCACTTGGCTGAGGAAATCAAAATTGAAAGAGACACATGTATCCCAGTGTTCATTGTAGCACTTTTCACAATAGCTAGAACATGGAAACAACCTAGATGCCCATTGACAAATGAATGGATAAAGAAGCTTTGATACATATATACAATGGGATATTTCTCAGACATAAAAAGAAATGCATTTGAATCAGTCCTAATGACATGGATGGATCTAGAACCTATTATACAAAGTGAAGTAAGTCAAAAAAAAGAAGGACAAATATAGTATACTAACACATTTATATGGAATCTAGAAAGATGGTACTGCTAAATGCATATGCAGAGCAGCAATGGAGAAATAGACATAGAGAATAAACTTATGGTCATTGAGGGGAGGGAAGAGTGAATGAGGGGTATGAAGGGAGTAACATGGAAACGTATACTACCATTTGTAAAGGAGACAACCATTATGAATATGCTGTAAGGGTAACAGAACTTACATGGGGGCTATGCAACAACCTGGAGGAGTAGGATGGGGAGAGAGTGGGAAGGGGGTGCAGGTGGGACGGGTTAAGGGCATACCTATGACTGATTTGGGTTTATACATAGCTGCAAACAACAAAACTCTGTAAAAGTAAAATAAAAATAATTAATAATAAAAACAGTAATTGGAGAAGATGCATGCACCTCAACGTTCATTGCAACACTGTTTACAATAGCCAGGACATGGAAGCAGCCTAAACAGCTATCAACAGAGGAGTGGATAGAGGAGATGTGATACATATATACACTGAAATATTACTCATCCATTAAAGGAACAAAATTGTGCCATTTGCAGAGATGGGGATGGACCTAGAGACCGTCATACAGAGGGAAGTTAAATCTGAAAGAGAAAAACAAATATTATATATTAATCCATATATGTGGAATCTAGAAAATACAAAATATGATATTTGCAATGCAGAAAAAGAGACACAGACGTAGACAACAAATGTCTGGATACCAAAATGGAAGTTGGTCATGGGATGTAGAAAACAGCTAGCTAATGAGAGCCTACTGTATAGCTCAGGGAACTCTACCCAGTGCTCTGTGGTGACCCAAATGGAAAAGAAATCCAAAGAGGAGATACATGTATACATATGACTGATTCACCCTGCTGAACAGCAAAAACTGACAGTAGTGTAAAGTCAGGCATCCTGGGGCCCTTTCAGGAGCTGTCTCTCAAAGACAGACTCAGGTGTTTGCACGGTAAATGTCAGTGCTCTTTCAGAAAGAAATGCATTTGATTCAGTCCTAATGGGATGGATGAATCTAGAAATTATTATGAAAAGTGAAGTAAGTTGAAAAAGAAGGACAAATATAGTGTACTAGCACATATATTTGGAATCTAGAAAGATGGTACCGTTAATCCATATGCAGAGCAGCAATGGAGAAATAGACATAGAGAATAAACTTATGGTCATTGAGGGGAGGGAAGAGTGAATGAGGGGTATGAAGGGAGTAACATGGAAACGTATACTACCATTTGTAAAGGAGACAACCATTATGAATATGCTGTAAGGGTAACAGAACTTACATGGGGGCTATGCAACAACCTGGAGGAGTAGGATGGGGAGAGAGTGGGAAGGGGGTGCAGGTGGGAGGGGTTAAGGGCATACCTATGACTGATTTGGGTTTATACATAGCTGCAAACAACAAAACTCTGTAAAAGTAAAATAAAAATAATTAATAATAAAAACAGTAATTGGAGAAGATGCATGCACCTCAACGTTCATTGCAACACTGTTTACAATAGCCAGGACATGGAAGCAGCCTAAACAGCTATCAACAGAGGAGTGGATAGAGGAGATGTGATACATATATACACTGAAATATTACTCATCCATTAAAGGAACAAAATTGTGCCATTTGCAGAGATGGGGATGGACCTAGAGACCGTCATACAGAGGGAAGTTAAATCTGAAAGAGAAAAACAAATATTATATATTAATCCATATATGTGGAATCTAGAAAATACAAAATATGATATTTGCAATGCAGAAAAAGAGACACAGACGTAGACAACAAATGTCTGGATACCAAAATGGAAGTTGGTCATGGGATGTAGAAAACAGCTAGCTAATGAGAGCCTACTGTATAGCTCAGGGAACTCTACCCAGTGCTCTGTGGTGACCCAAATGGAAAAGAAATCCAAAGAGGAGATACATGTATACATATGACTGATTCACCCTGCTGAACAGCAAAAACTGACAGTAGTGTAAAGTCAGGCATCCTGGGGCCCTTTCAGGAGCTGTCTCTCAAAGACAGACTCAGGTGTTTGCACGGTAAATGTCAGTGCTCTTTCAGAAAGATGAAGCAGATGCCTGAGTGCTGAAAATACATTACTGTATTCCTGGGGTGTATTGTTGAGACGTTTATCTGACACTCAGGTGGCCAATTGTTCCTAGAAATGAAAGGCGAGTTAAAGGCTTTTGTGCCCATAAATCACCCGTAAATAGAGATCTGACCTCCTGCAGCAGCGAGCTTTGGCTTCGGAGCATGCAGATATGGGGGATGCTCATTTTCACATGCGTGAGCAGCACAAGAGTCAGGCTAGCTCTGCATCCCAAGACTCCTTTCCAATGGCAACATCCCCACATGGAGCCTGAGAAGTGGGTGCCGTGTCTGGCTGATGAGAACTCTAGGAACATTTGGACAGGGCATCCTGTCTGTCCCACAGGAAGCTTCACCACGTGGTGTCAGAGGTCACGGAAGGGAAGGACTGTGTGTTTGGATTTACATTGAGAGAGAGGACAGTTGACCCACAGACCATGTGAGAAGCATTAAATGGCTTGTCATTGTGACAAATAATAAAAGCAATGACTGTTTAAGAGAGTCGAGAAGCGCAAAAGCAACTTAAAATATTATCAGACATTCCTTGTGGGCTCTCCTGCCTGCCATGACATAAGTGTTTTATTAAATGAAAAGCAATTTGCATTGCCCCTGTCTATGGAACTGGCTGTTGTCTTTTTGTTTTGAAATTTTAAGTCAGTATCATCCAATTATGTATGGATCTTATGGACCTGAAATTCTGTTTGTTTGAAATCATCTGAGTATGCTTCCTAATCTTGCTGGGGATCCACTGTACCCAGCTGAACTCTCTCTCTGAGATGTAATCTCATCTTGAATTATTCAGTTATAAAAGGAAAGGGCTCTCAAGGCTTGAGAACATCCTCTGGGCCCACCTCTGAGACAGTGACTGTGCCCGAAGTTCATTCCTCTGCTTTCGGCTGTAACAGTAGTGCCCACCCACCCCTACCCCCACCACCCCACCCCCAAAGTTCAGCAGGAAGCCAGTTCTTCCAGAATACACTACAATCCCCAGTCTCCCCCTGCAGCAAGGTACGGTTGCGTGACCAAGCCGTAGCCAATGAAATAAGAGAGGAAATTATGCGTCCTACTTCCGGTTTGCACCTAAAGCCCGCCCCCACATCCTCTCCCTTTCCCAGGATTGAAGCGGGTGTGTGTGGCCATCTTGGATCTTGAGGAAGATGAGGATCTATCAGGGCTGGTGGAGCAACAAGGTGGGGATTGGGCTTCTGATAGTGGGGTCCCTGCAGGGCCTTCCACATGACGGGCCACAGCTAGGGATAACAGAAATTCCCTGTTTTGTTTAAGCCGTTCTTATTCGTGCAGCTGCTCACAAACTAAACCACACAGACTCCCCTGGGCCCAGATCCCAGGACCCCCAGGGAAGCAGGTTGGTGTGGTCCTTTGTGGACAGAGGGAAGGTGCTGAGTGCAGTGGTCCCAGGTGCTGCAGGAAGTCTGGCCTGGTGACATGGTTCCAGTCCACTTGATCACAGAACCGAGTGAGAGAGCTACTTCTTAGGCAGGTAGATAGGAAGACCAGGGATCCCCAAGAAGGAGGAGAGAGAGGGGGAGCAAACTGCTTAGTGGATTGACCTTGGTTGCCATGGCAGTGATCTATTTTGCTAAGACTTTCTTTGAGTCCAGAGCTAATGATTATAATAACAGTGTATCTTGCTTGAGGACATGGTTCTCCTTCTTAACAGGTAGCCCTTCCTTCTGGCTAATGTTGTCTTTTTGTTTTGAAATTTTAAGTCAGTATCATCCAATTATGTATGGATCTTATGGACCTGAAATTCTGTTTGTTTGAAATCATCTGAGTATGCTTCCTAATCTTGCTGGGGATCCACTGTACCCAGCTGAACTCTCTCTCTGAGATGTAATCTCATCTTGAATTATTCAGTTATAAAAGGAAAGGGCTCTCAAGGCTTGAGAACATCCTCTGGGCCCACCTCTGAGACAGTGACTGTGCCCGAAGTTCATTCCTCTGCTTTCGGCTGTAACAGTAGTGCCCACCCACCCCTACCCCCACCACCCCCACCCCCCAAAGTTCAGCAGGAAGCCAGTTCTTCCAGAATACACTACAATCCCCAGTCTCCCCCTGCAGCAAGGTACGGTTGCGTGACCAAGCCGTAGCCAATGAAATAAGAGAGGAAATTATGCGTCCTACTTCCGGTTTGCACCTAAAGCCCGCCCCCACATCCTCTCCCTTTCCCAGGATTGAAGCGGGTGTGTGTGGCCATCTTGGATCTTGAGGAAGATGAGGATCTATCAGGGCTGGTGGAGCAACAAGGTGGGGATTGGGCTTCTGATAGTGGGGTCCCTGCAGGGCCTTCCACATGACGGGCCACAGCTAGGGGATAACAGAAATTCCCTGTTTTGTTTAAGCCGTTCTTATTCGTGCAGCTGCTCACAAACTAAACCACACAGACTCCCCTGGGCCCAGATCCCAGGACCCCCAGGGAAGCAGGTTGGTGTGGTCCTTTGTGGACAGAGGGAAGGTGCTGAGTGCAGTGGTCCCAGGTGCTGCAGGAAGTCTGGCCTGGTGACATGGTTCCAGTCCACTTGATCACAGAACCGAGTGAGAGAGCTACTTCTTAGGCAGGTAGATAGGAAGACCAGGGATCCCCAAGAAGGAGGAGAGAGAGGGGGAGCAAACTGCTTAGTGGATTGACCTTGGTTGCCATGGCAGTGATCTATTTTGCTAAGACTTTCTTTGAGTCCAGAGCTAATGATTATAATAACAGTGTATCTTGCTTGAGGACATGGTTCTCCTTCTTAACAGGTAGCCCTTCCTTCTGGCTAATGTTATCTTAAGGTGTGTGTTGTGGGAGTGGGTCTGGTAAGACCTTTACAACCTTGAGATATTCTTTTGATCTATTGGTATCCCTTCTGCCCCCTTCTGATGTCTGTGTCAGAAGCTTTCTCTATCCCTTTTTACTTTAATAAAGCTTCTGCACAAAGCTCTGAGTAACTGAAGCCATGTCTTTGGTCCCAAAGCAAAGTTTTCTCCTTCGGAGATCACAAGCCTGAAACCGTTCACTGTCAGCCATCATGAATCCTCCATCTCTTATCCATCGTCACTTTCTTTTTTTCCTTGTGATGTAAAAGCATCAGCTACTAACAATGGTGAACATTTCCAGAACACAACCTGTGGCCTCCGTATGGTACTAACATGGCCTCTGAATGATCCTCACCGCCGTCCTGTGGGGTAAGTGATGCTTCCATCCCCAAGCTACAGATACGGAAGCTGGGGTGCAGAGGCCCCCAGTAGAGCAAATAGCAAGTAAGGGGGCAGGGCGTGAACCCCAGTGGTCCAGCTCCAGTGCCCCCTGACTTTCTGCACAGGGAAATCCTGTCACTGTCCCATGTAAATGCAGAGAAGGCTGGTACCTGACCTGTTTGTGGTGAGTTTCTTTCAGAAAATAAGCCCTCAGTTCTCAGATAATACTTCTAGAGAGTTTCTCTTGATCATCACCACCCCTGCCCCACCTTGTACAGGACGTGGAAAACCCACTCACCTCTAAGGGTCTGTCGGAGTGGCTGAGAGACTGTAACAGCCCCACATCCCTTCCATGGGGTATGGGGGGCCTGAGCACAGAGTCCTCACCAGCTCAGACCCACCATCTCCCAATGCTGAGGGTGAGGAGCGGGGGCTAGGACAGTGTTTAGCACTCCACTGGGGCCCTGGTGGTGGCTCGGGCAGCTCCTTTCTCCTTTCTGCTACTTTCTCTTCACTCCCCCAAACCCCACTGTGAAGAATTCCCTCAACACAGGGCTCCCAGCTAAGGAGTTCAAGAGAACCTAAGATAGACACCAAGGATGGACTCGAAGCCCATCAGTCAGAATGAAGGGAAATGGGGCCAGCTGCAGAATCACAGGAGCTGAGAGGATGAGTCTTAACCCACTGGCGACGCCCTTGTTGTGTTTGTACGATCTACGGGCATCTCCTCCAGAGCGAGGAGCAGGGTCTGCTGAGGGAGGGAGGAGGTACCCTCAGTGTTCCAACAAGCCTGCCCTCGGCCTTCACAGGGACTGGAGCTAACTCCTCTGGGGTTCTTCCTCTTCACTCAAGCTAATGAGTCACTGGGCAGTGACCCTGCAGTCTTTCAACCGCTGGAACCAGCAGCTGCTCCAGTTCACTAAACAGCATCTGTGTCCCTGCAGCTTCCACATGGACTGGAGCTAACTCCTCTGGGATTCTTCCTCTTCACTCAAGCTAATGGGCTCTGGGCCCAGAAGGCCTGGAGAGGGCTCTTGTCCAGGGAGCTGGGATTCTGAGCTAGGAGCACTCTGTCACCGTGGCTGGTTTAGGACATAAAGTGCATTGAGTGTAGATCTCGGTCTATGATCATAGCTGTGCTAGAGAAGACCACTGAGGGCTGCCTTTCCATAAAGTGAAGCTGATTTCTGTCTGAGGCTCTGCTTTAAGTCTTTGATGGAGTTGTCATCTCGGTCCATGGAAGAGCCATCTCCCCCGCTTCTCCGGGGTTCTAACTTCTGCAAAGATGAGGTGGGCAGGGCTTCCCTGGTGGTCCAGTGGGTAAAGAGTCAGCCTCGCAATGCAAGGGGCACCGGTTTGAGCCCTGGCCCGGGAAGATCCCACATGCTGCAGAACAGCTGGACCGGTGTGTCCAATTATGAGCCAGAGCTATGGAGCGAATGCACCAGAGCTGGTGCTCTGCAAGCAGAGAGGCCACTGCGATGGGAGGCCCACACAGGCCAAAGAACAAAGATGGATGAAAACAAATAAATGAAAGACCAATAAAAGAGGCCAAATTTTTAAATAAATAAATAAATAAAATAAAAAAATTTTTTTAAATGAGGTGGGCAACTATTTATTCTTTTGTGTTTACAAGAACTTTGAAATACATTGACGTGTCTGGCAAACGTCCAGACACGTGATTCTGAACTGAATCAGAACATGCAAGGCCCCTTCCCATGCCCCTGCATCCAGGGTCTGCAGGGGACTAGGCAGTGGCACAGGTGGCCGGGTCCTCATCTGGCCCGGTCAGGTCACCGGTTCAGCCCTGGCCTCCCATCCTCCTGACCATTCAGTGATCATCCCAGGACCCTTCACAGACACTCACTTTCTGCCTGATCAGCCCAAGTCACCATCTGAGATGCTGACTGGTGTGGGTCCATGTGACACTGTGACACTGTGGGTGAGGGGCGCCTGGCCTCACTGGGATGTCCTCAGTCCCATAAGCCCCTCAGACTTTGGTCCTTGAAAGTCTCTGTGGTTCCTCCTTCTCTTCCCTCAGGACTTCTCTAAGGTTCCTTCCTATTGCTGTTCCTTCCACACTCTCCCAGGAGCCAAGGGTCTCCAGCTGCTCCCACCCCCTGCAAGGAGGCCTGGGGACCCCATGACCAGACTCATGACTCTGTATGGATGCTCCCACGCCACTTCTCATTTATGGCACATCAGGGTGCCCTCTGACCTGGAGCCTGCGGGGGGCACCCCTGCGGAGTGGCTGCCTTTCCATAAAGTGAAGCTGATTTCTGTCTGAGGCTCTGCTTTAAGTCTTTGATGGAGTTGTCATCTCGGTCCATGGAAGAGCCATCTCCCCCGCTTCTCCGGGGTTCTAACTTCTGCAAAGATGAGGTGGGCAGGGCTTCCCTGGTGGTCCAGTGGGTAAAGAGTCAGCCTCGCAATGCAAGGGGCACCGGTTTGAGCCCTGGCCGGGAAGATCCCACATGCTGCAGAACAGCTGGACCGGTGTGTCCAATTATGAGCCAGAGCTATGGAGCGAATGCACCAGAGCTGGTGCTCTGCAAGCAGAGAGGCCACTGCGATGGGAGGCCCACACAGGCCAAAGAACAAAGATGGATGAAAACAAATAAATGAAAGACCAATAAAAGAGGCCAAATTTTTAAATAAATAAATAAATAAAATAAAAAAATTTTTTTAAATGAGGTGGGCAACTATTTATTCTTTTGTGTTTACAAGAACTTTGAAATACATTGACGTGTCTGGCAAACGTCCAGACACGTGATTCTGAACTGAATCAGAACATGCAAGGCCCCTTCCCATGCCCCTGCATCCAGGGTCTGCAGGGGACTAGGCAGTGGCACAGGTGGCCGGGTCCTCATCTGGCCCGGTCAGGTCACCGGTTCAGCCCTGGCCTCCCATCCTCCTGACCATTCAGTGATCATCCCAGGACCCTTCACAGACACTCACTTTCTGCCTGATCAGCCCAAGTCACCATCTGAGATGCTGACTGGTGTGGGTCCATGTGACACTGTGACACTGTGGGTGAGGGGCGCCTGGCCTCACTGGGATGTCCTCAGTCCCATAAGCCCCTCAGACTTTGGTCCTTGAAAGTCTCTGTGGTTCCTCCTTCTCTTCCCTCAGGACTTCTCTAAGGTTCCTTCCTATTGCTGTTCCTTCCACACTCTCCCAGGAGCCAAGGGTCTCCAGCTGCTCCCACCCCCTGCAAGGAGGCCTGGGGACCCCATGACCAGACTCATGACTCTGTATGGATGCTCCCACGCCACTTCTCATTTATGGCACATCAGGGTGCCCTCTGACCTGGAGCCTGGGATGCGGGAGTGGCGGGAGGCACCCCAGCCGTGGATCAGATGCTGGGTGACCCCAGAGCTGTCTCCAGGGCTGGTAATTCCACAAGGCAAAGTCACTGTTATCTCAGCAGCAGAATGATGCTGTGAAGAAAGGACTGATGTATTTTCTGTGCTGACCTTGTCTTTTACCACCCACCGCCACACCTGCTCATTGCCCTGGAGGCTTGTGCTCCAGCAGAGGTCCTGTGGGAGAAATTGAGAAGTAAGGAACAATCTTACCATTTTTAAGAGGCTTTTCTCAAGTACATCATTCTGTTGTAACACAGAGAAACTTGGGAGAATACCTTCAGAGCCCACTGCTTCTCAGCCCCACATAAGCTATTATCTCTGGGTTGAAGAAGAGAAATAATCCAGAAGAAAAAGGAGAGACACGAGAAAGGGCCTTGCAGCCAACACCTCCACACAGTCCACTCTGAAATGGAGAGTGACAGGCACCCGTGATAGGCCAGGGGACTTGGGTTTGCCTCCTGCCTGGGGCTCTGGAAACAGTGACCTCACAAAACTCCACACAGCCAGAGCGAGGGCCCAGAGAGAGAAGGTGGCTTCTGGGGCCTCAGGGCAGAGGGGATCCAGGAGAGACCCTTTGGGTTCTCATATCCCAATATGCAGAGAGGAATGCGGTGTACCCACGTCCCACAGAAGACAAAGTCCTCAGCGAAGAAAGGGCCGGGGCCTGAGGAGAGCTGTGCTGGGCCAGGGATGTGCTGCCAGGCGCACGGAGCCTGTGTTGCAAGAGCGGGCCCTGGACAGGGATGAGCGTCAGCAAGGGAGGTGGTGGCTAGGGTCCCACCTCCACCCCATGTGAACCCGCCCAGAGGCCCCTGAGAGGGGAGGAAGAAAAATCCCCAACTGTCTGGAAAAAACTCTACCGCGCTGCACGGACACCATTCACCTGGAACTGAGTCTACTGTTATCTGCCATTAGGCAGAGTAGGGGCTCTAGAGAGAAGCTATATTTAGTTATAAAAGAATCATGTTATTTTACACGCTCGAGTTGATGCCTTAGAAATCTGTGCCATCTGAGCGTGCTTTGGGAGAAATGGTTATGTGCAGCGTAACAAATATCAAATTTGCTTGAGAGTCCTGGAGGAACAAAACCAATTTTGTTTTCTTTACCAGGAAGGAGGGTCTGCCCCAGGGCTAAGGAGGCTGTTGTGGGCTTGGCGTCATCATGAGCCTGGAGGGTGGGTTCAGGGGGGGACGTTCAGCCACTTCAAGGTGGGCCAAGGGGCTGCTCGCCCAAGTCCTGGCCACAGCTGAGCTGGGAGGAGATGGGAGAAGCAGAGGACAGACAGAGGAAGAGGAGAAACAGAGACAGCTGGGCTGGGAGAAGGAGCGTTGGATTGGGAAACCCCAGGTGGGGTCCTGTACCTTTCCTCAGCCTCCTGACTTGGGGGCAGCTGCCTCCCCATGGTCCTGTGAGGAGGGAGGAAGCTTCCAATTGGAGGAGGAAAACCCACCAGAGTTTCTCCATCAGACTCATGAAAGGTGTTCTCACCCATGGTTCCTTCACATACTCTGGAGTTTCACCCACTACGTCCCTGACACTGCTGATAAGCGGTGGTCGAGGGTGACAAGGTTCCTGTCTCTTAGGAAGCAGACAACAAACAACAACACGAGGAGAAAGCCAGGACGACTTCTGGGAGTGACGGCTGCTGCAGCAGGAGTAAGGACGGTGGTGAGACAGAGGATAACGTGGGAGCACTTCCATGGGGTCGGAGGAGGTCTCTGTGACGTGTCTTTGGTGCTGTGAAGGGAAGGAGGGACCAGTCCTGCTGCTGTTGAGGTCGGGGGGCTGCCAGGCGCAGGGCCTGTGTTGCAAGAGCGGGCCCTGGACAGGGATGAGCGTCAGCAAGGGAGGTGGTGGCTAGGGTCCCACCTCCACCCCATGTGAACCCGCCCAGAGGCCCCTGAGAGGGGAGGAAGAAAATCCCCAACTGTCTGGAAAAAACTCTACCGCGCTGCACGGACACCATTCACCTGGAACTGAGTCTACTGTTATCTGCCATTAGGCAGAGTAGGGGCTCTAGAGAGAAGCTATATTTAGTTATAAAAGAATCATGTTATTTTACACGCTCGAGTTGATGCCTTAGAAATCTGTGCCATCTGAGCGTGCTTTGGGAGAAATGGTTATGTGCAGCGTAACAAATATCAAATTTGCTTGAGAGTCCTGGAGGAACAAAACCAATTTTGTTTTCTTTACCAGGAAGGAGGGTCTGCCCCAGGGCTAAGGAGGCTGTTGTGGGCTTGGCGTCATCATGAGCCTGGAGGGTGGGTTCAGGGGGGGACGTTCAGCCACTTCAAGGTGGGCCAAGGGGCTGCTCGCCCAAGTCCTGGCCACAGCTGAGCTGGGAGGAGATGGGAGAAGCAGAGGACAGACAGAGGAAGAGGAGAAACAGAGACAGCTGGGCTGGGAGAAGGAGCGTTGGATTGGGAAACCCCAGGTGGGGTCCTGTACCTTTCCTCAGCCTCCTGACTTGGGGGCAGCTGCCTCCCCATGGTCCTGTGAGGAGGGAGGAAGCTTCCAATTGGAGGAGGAAAACCCACCAGAGTTTCTCCATCAGACTCATGAAAGGTGTTCTCACCCATGGTTCCTTCACATACTCTGGAGTTTCACCCACTACGTCCCTGACACTGCTGATAAGCGGTGGTCGAGGGTGACAAGGTTCCTGTCTCTTAGGAAGCAGACAACAAACAACAACACGAGGAGAAAGCCAGGACGACTTCTGGGAGTGACGGCTGCTGCAGCAGGAGTAAGGACGGTGGTGAGACAGAGGATAACGTGGGAGCACTTCCATGGGGTCGGAGGAGGTCTCTGTGACGTGTCTTTGGTGCTGTGAAGGGAAGGAGGGACCAGTCATGCTGATGTATCAGCAAGAACATTCTAAACAGAAGGAAGAACAAATGCAAAGTTCCATGAGATGGGATAAAGTGTGGAGACTGACAACTGAGAGGACCTGAATGCCACAAAACTGTGGCCTGTGGTGGCCCGTGGGCATGTCTGTGTCCCCACTGCCCCCGCCCCAGGACTCGGCACTGAGCTGGGGGCCGGGAGTGTTAGTGTCTCCTCAGGGGCAGCATCCGTGCACCTGCCCCAGTGGGTGTCCTGTATAGTCAAATATTCACAGCACTCGAATAAACAGTGGAAAAAGTCATTCACTCTTCGTAGGTTCTGAGGACCTTGTGGGAATATCAGCAGGAGATTCAAATATGCGTGGACCCCCTGACTGACGAGCAGAGTCAGTGGACCCCATAGCAGGGGAGGGTCGTGCTTTCCCAGCATTTCCTTTGACCGCTTCAGAGAGTCCTCAGCGGTGAGCTCCGTCCAAATGTCTCACAACTGTCCAGGTAAAGAGAGCTGGACATCCTGGACAGGCCGGGGCAGGGGCCTCTGAGCAAAGAGACGGAGGAGCTGGTGGTTAGAGAAATGGGAGACGAGTGGAGAGCGGTGAGCCGGTGAGGACAGAATGCTCACAGGAGCAAAGTAATTCCCAAATGAGGCCATGAACACAGTTTCACACCACGGGGCCACGAATGCCTTTGTCCACTTCATCAATTTCACCAGTTTTCACTGGTGTCTCCTCAGAGAGGAACTGGGGGCCTTGTGAACACGCAACGCTCTGCGTCTGGGTGGACTGAACTCAGAGCTCCATGGAAATTTCCATTCATTCTCTCACTGAGGACAGTTTTTGAAGTCTTTCCAGTGGCTGAGCCAGAGGCATTGCTCAGGACCAGGTGTGGAGAGCACCTGGCCCAGGTAAGGAAGGGCCCTTCAGGCAGGTGACCTGCAGCGCTGAGCTGGGAGGGGGCTGGGGGCTTCAGGAGCACCCCTGTCGCTTGACTGACACCTGAACAGCCAGCCAGAGGGACAACAGCCTCCCCTTCCCAGCTCAGATAAGAGTTTGTTTGAATTTGGGGACTTTATATGCATTTTTTCATCCGTTCCCCAAATAGCCCAGCAAGGGGACTGGGGTTGTGTCTCACTGCCTGTGAGGCTCTGATTTTGGAAATGCTCACTCCAGATCACTCCCTTTCTGCAGGGGAACATGAAAATCTGACTGTAAAATGCTCAGGTCGTGGAGAAACCAATTCCAAAGAGGTTACGAGAACTCAAGGTAGGGAAGATGTGGTTTCCCCAAAGCACAACCGGGGTTTGTTTAGGAAGCAGAGGGGATGAACAACCCTCAGAACCGTGGATACGTCTACCGGCCGCTTGTGTCCACAGCGATCTCAGTAGCTACCGCTTGACGGTGGCGGCAGGTTGACACAGGCTCTGTGAGGACACACGACCCTGCCCCCTGCTGCCCCTGATAATGGCCCCTTAGGAAGCAGCTCTGAACTCTGGTCCTGCTTGGCCTGGCGTGGCCTGCGCTGTGGGACGTGGGACACGGAGATGCCCCCACACTGGGCAATCCCTTTGTTAAACCACAGAAGATGAATTAAGACACCAATATGCCTGGAGGAGTCCTGGGGATACCAGAAATCAGAGATGGAAACCAGCAGCGTCAGGTCAGGACTTAATTCTGTCATGTCACCACCTCTGTTAGGAGGACTTGTTAAATCAAGCTAAACAGGAATCAAAGGGCGACCAGGCAGGAGGGGAATAAAGACCCTCATGACAACGTAGGGGGTGGTGCACAGGGTCTCCCTGAATCAACTCGAGCCATACCTTAAAACTGCCGTTGGCAGGAGGGGATCTGGGTCTCGGGAGACACAGAGAGTCTCTGGGGAACAACTCCTGGCTAGTTAAACTCCGGGCCTCTATTCTTTCCCTGAATCGTGACAGCTATTTCCCAAGTATGCAGCATGAAAAAAGTCAGCAGCCGCCATATACAACGTGCTGGCCTCGTTTCCCCTTCCCGTTGTCAATGAGTTTTGACATTCAGTGTAGTTGCTTCTCCCAACACAAAAATGATTGCTTCTTGGATGGGTCTTTGCTCCTTGAACCGGAGCTGTCATCGCCTGGCAGCATCCCCGGTCAAAATGCCTACAGTCGTCAGCTTCAGTGTTAGACTTCCTGTCTGTGGAGACAGGGAGGCTGTGCTGCTCCTGAGCCGCCCTGGCCACTCCTCCCATCACACACTCTGATCCCGTGTTCGGGACTCGTGGCGGCGGTGCCCGAGCTGGCAGGAGCTGAGGCCATCCTGGCAAAAGCCTCCCGCTGTTTGATATATTGTGAGGGATTAAGGTTGCATGCCCCGTCCGTTCCAGCTTTTTCGTATGGCTCCGAATCAGCCTCAGAAGCTGTTTGCTCTGCGCTTACATGAGAGATAACAAACGCCTCATTTATCTCCTGGGCTGCCTGCATCAGAGTCTGATACTGAATCTACAAGAGATTTACCCAGAGTAGTCTTGCTCATTAATTTTTCTTCGTACTCAAAACACACATCCAGTTTTCCTGCCTTTACACATCCTAAGACAGCAGTGGTGACATTTTATGGAGATCAGAAAGTCTTTTTTTCCTCCTCCAACGCGTTCTGGCAAAGACTCAACAGCTGAGGTTAGCTGAGCGGTGTTGTCAGTAAGCATGCCCACGGCCTCTTCATCTTCCCCTTTGGCTCCCATGATGCTTCCCTGGTGTTTGACCTCATCTTCCTGTGCTCCGTAGGATTCTAGTTCTTGCTGAACTGACTCCAAAGCCTCTGGGAACGGACCTCTTTTACATTTCTGCCAAAATATATCAACTGGAATTAAATCGTAAGACTTCCTGGGTTTTTTTGTTGTTTTTTTTTTTTCCTCTCTAGGTCAAACTAGCACCAACCAAGGCATTTTTCACTCCTGAAGATTCTCCTAGATTAACTCGTGTACGTGGAAATCCAGTAAGTACATCATGCACATAGGACTGATATGTCCAAATGCGATGTGAAGGAGTCTCCAGATCTATGTTTTTGTTGACAGGACTGAAAAAGGCTTTGAAAGCTGAAGCTGCCAGCTCTCAGCACATCACCCATAGAACTGTTCTGGTGTCCCTTATATACTCCTGACATTTCTTACCTATTTTCACTGCTGTCATTTCTGTTGCTGTTCCTCTCAGATATCTGTTTAGAGTAGGACACCATGTAACAGAAAAGCAGAAGAGGCTGTCAGCATTCCAGTCCGTAACAGTTTCCATTTCCACGTCCGTGATATCTGAACTGGCGATGGCACCGTATGAAACGTTTCCTCGTTTTGAGTACCTCGTACAAGCACATTTTCCAAAGTAATGAAGTTGAGATCCTGATCGTAGACTCTGGCTACGTGTGGAACTGCCTAGCTGCTACTTCTGCATTTGCAATATCTTCCAGTTTGCTTCTTGAAAGAGCAGAAATAAAATTTCAATAAGCTGATTCATAGGTTGATTTAAAAGGTTGCCTCTCAGAAAGTCACAGAGAAGAGATACATAAGCTTCCCTGCCCTCCCCAGACAAGCATTCTCCAGGTGTTCACAAGCCAGAAGCTCCCACCCACCTTGACCCCTTTCCTCCTGGCTCGTCCCTGGGCTAAGCCCTCCAACCCTCCCCTCCCGCCCCCACCCTCCTGCAGTGCAGAAACCTACCCTACCTCACCTCCACCCGCCTCCCTTCTGCTGGCTTCTCATCTCCACAGACACATGCTCAAGAAATGACCACCCACACTGGAAACACTTCTCTGCCACCCCCACCCCTAACTGCCCACCCCTGCCTCGTTCTCCACTCAGAGAGAACCTTCAAGGGACACACGTGCATCAGGAGAAGGTTTCTATGGAGCATCCAAGGTGCTTCTCCTTCAGGTATTCCTGTCCCCTCCACCCCAGCCCCGCGGTTGGCTGGGTTCAGGGGCTCAGGGGACCATCACAAGTGGTGCCCCAGCCACCCACCCACCCTCCTCCTAATAGACCCCCCACTGTGTTTAGGCACAAATTCTGTGGGGCATACAGAGAGTTAAAGTACTTGCTATTTATCTGAAACGAAAGCTTAGCTGGTGTCCCATATTTTATTTGCTAAATGTGACAAGTCTGCTTGGAATGGCTTGGCTTTGTCCCTGCCTACCCGTCTGGAAGGATAGCTACGTGTCTAGACATGCATTCTGAACCCTGACCGGAGTGTGTCTTCTAGAACAGGTTTCTGTGATGTGAGTTATCACTCCCAGCCAAGGGTCTTCCCCCAGCCAGGGGACTCCGACTGGCAGGCATGAGGGACCTTGCGGTCTGAAGGAAGAGAACAAGTTGGGGAGCTCATTGTCCTCTGTCCCCCAGCACGTGCCTGGGGAGACGCTGACATGGGTTCTTGAGGGAGACGTAAGAGGATGTTCTCTGAGCCGTATGTACTGGCTGGGAGTTGGAGGCTTCCTGGGATCTTAGAGGGAAAACATGGTGGGTGCCCACCCCCAGACCCAAGCACAATGCAGCTAGAAAAATAATGGACTCATTGCGCACTTAGCAACATGAGCATCTGCTCAAAACATAATTATCTGTCAAAATATAGTGTCATAAACAGAATGAAATCTGTAACACAATGCCATCAATGTTTATATGTGCCCACAAAAGAGCAGTGGGCATTTCGCGAGACCACATTCAAAAAAATAAAGATCGAGTTTCCCTGGTGGTCCAGTGGGTAGAGAGTCCACCTTGCAGTGCAAGGGGCACCAGTTCAATCCCTGGCTCGGGAAGATCCCACATGCCATGGAGTGGCTGGGCAGGTGTGTCCAATTACAAGTCAGCACTTTGGAGGACATGCACCCAGAGCCAGTGCTCTGCAACAAGAAAGGCCACTGCAATGGGAGGCCCACACAGGCCAAAGAATAAAGATGGATGAATAACAAATGATGACTTAGAGACAAAAGAAAAAAAATTATATATATATATATATATATATAATAAAATAAATAAAGATCATCATTAAACACAGTTTAAGGATTTTTCTAAAAGTAAAATCTTACAAAAGAGTCTCAGTAAACATACAAATGAGGTAAAATTTTAACAAAAATTTTAAAACATGCTAGTAAACCCAGTTTGGGGGCTTCCCCGGTGGCTTAGTAGTAAGGAATCTGCCTGCAATGTAGGAGGCAAGTTTGATCCCTGGGTCAGAAAGATTCCCAGGAGGAGGGCATGGCACCCCTCCAGCATTTTGGGTGTCCTTTTTGCTAAATGTGACAAGTCTGCTTGGAATGGCTTGGCTTTGTCCCTGCCTACCCGTCTGGAAGGATAGCTACGTGTCTAGACATGCATTCTGAACCCTGACCGGAGTGTGTCTTCTAGAACAGGTTTCTGTGATGTGAGTTATCACTCCCAGCCAAGGGTCTTCCCCCAGCCAGGGGACTCCGACTGGCAGGCATGAGGGACCTTGCGGTCTGAAGGAAGAGAACAAGTTGGGGAGCTCATTGTCCTCTGTCCCCCAGCACGTGCCTGGGGAGACGCTGACATGGGTTCTTGAGGGAGACGTAAGAGGATGTTCTCTGAGCCGTATGTACTGGCTGGGAGTTGGAGGCTTCCTGGGATCTTAGAGGGAAAACATGGTGGGTGCCCACCCCCAGACCCAAGCACAATGCAGCTAGAAAAATAATGGACTCATTGCGCACTTAGCAACATGAGCATCTGCTCAAAACATAATTATCTGTCAAAATATAGTGTCATAAACAGAATGAAATCTGTAACACAATGCCATCAATGTTTATATGTGCCCACAAAAGAGCAGTGGGCATTTCGCGAGACCACATTCAAAAAAATAAAGATCGAGTTTCCCTGGTGGTCCAGTGGGTAGAGAGTCCACCTTGCAGTGCAAGGGGCACCAGTTCAATCCCTGGCTCGGGAAGATCCCACATGCCATGGAGTGGCTGGGCAGGTGTGTCCAATTACAAGTCAGCACTTTGGAGGACATGCACCCAGAGCCAGTGCTCTGCAACAAGAAAGGCCACTGCAATGGGAGGCCCACACAGGCCAAAGAATAAAGATGGATGAATAACAAATGATGACTTAGAGACAAAAGAAAAAAAATTATATATATATATATATATATATATAATAAAATAAATAAAGATCATCATTAAACACAGTTTAAGGATTTTTCTAAAAGTAAAATCTTACAAAAGAGTCTCAGTAAACATACAAATGAGGTAAAATTTTAACAAAAATTTTAAAACATGCTAGTAAACCCAGTTTGGGGGCTTCCCCGGTGGCTTAGTAGTAAGGAATCTGCCTGCAATGTAGGAGAGGCAAGTTTGATCCCTGGGTCAGAAAGATTCCCAGGAGGAGGGCATGGCAACCCACTCCAGCATTCTTGCCTGGAGAATCCCAGGGACAGAGGAGCCTGGCAGCCTCCAGTCCCTGGGGTTGCAACCAGTCGAACACGACTGAAGCAACAGAGCACATGTGCACACAAACAGTTTTATGATTTTGTAAGAGTGCAAGAGAAATGAGAATAAAAAGGTGAATAAAAATTGAACAAAATGATATGGAATCCGCGTGCAGACAAATGGCATGGAATCTGCCTAGTGTGGTTAGTTCATCCCATTTGTCTTTCGGTCCAGTAGCGAAGGTGAAAATGGAAGCAGCAACCCAGGGCTGTGAGAACCACGGAGGCCCCTCCAAGGTGACATCCCCTGTCTGCCTCCCACACCTTGTAAAGAACACCCTGCCATCCCCCTCCCCCCGCCACTGTGAATCAGGGAGCCCAACTGTTGTAATATTTGCCCAAGGCAGACATTTTTAAAACCTAATTCTCCTGGGATGAAATCATTAATTAAAATGGGAAATTAATGTATTCTCAAGCAAGTATAAATTAGCTGGGAATTATTCACTTGGATCACTTTAGTCCATGGATGGAAACACATACATTAAAGCTCATGTGCAGAAAAACTACTGACACATTCTGAGATGCTCCTTGGGCATGGAGGTCTGTGTCCCGTCTAATTGCTGTTGTGATTGGATTTTTGTGATCATTCCTCTGCTAGTGAAAGATAATGCACGCACATTTCACAGAGATGAGAAGATTCAGGGGACCTTCTCACCCAGAAACACATCCAGGGAGGAAGGTGCCAGTGAACAAAGCCAAGTTTTAAAAAGCTTCCCATCTGTTTAGTTCTGTGCATGTTGATGGCAGGAAGAGGAGATCAGAAACACAGAACCTCAGAAAAGCCAGTGATCATCCACATTCTATCATCAGGCAAGTCACCTTGAACGTTAATACCGCGTCTTTTCCTTTTTTAGAGCTTTGTCTAAAATAAGGCACATGTATAAGGCACGTAATACATTTCACCTCATCTGTACCTCAAGGGGCCTGTGTCGTAAGTGACGTTTCCTCACCTGCCCCACCACTGCAGAGCCACCGCACGTACACTGTGCAGAGCTGCACGAGCCTCTTATTCTGAGAGAGTTCCATCAGCGCTGTCCTGACGTCCGCTGGCAGCTCCCTCTCTGGTCCCTCAGGATTCCTGGAGGCTTTGGTGCACACGCAGAGGTGTGATGAGTGTCCTTGGGCTGCACACTTGCCCTCAGTGCACCCCCCACCCCCCGCAGAAATGGGTTGCACTTTACACACAGAACAGGGAACCTAAGGTACCAGGTTCCTTAGCCAGAAGGGCTAGAGTTAGGGTTAGGGTGTGGAGGGGTGGATGGGAGGGGAGCTCCTGAGGGTGGTAACATGCCAGGGAGAGAGCAGAGAAGATGGAGACCAAGGAAGGGAACCAAATGGACATTTCTGAACTGCTGCTGGGCTCTCCTGACCCACCCATCTGTGCTCTGACACCAACCAGCACGCTGTCCCCAGGCTAGACCAGTGCCGGGTCCCACACTGACCGATGGAGAGCGTACACGAAGCACAGAGACACCTAGTACTTCAGAGGCTTTGGAACTGAGTTGGACCACAGTCCTCGCAGCAAAGGCGGGGACTCACTGCATGCACCTACCCAGGTCCACTGGCCACAGAAACAAACCTTCCTGTGGAATTTAAGCAAGATCCAGAGCCATTCAATGTTAAAGCTGCTCAGGATACAACCTGAATTTAATTGCCATCAAGAATCGGAACCATCTCAATCCCTTGCAAGAGGGAATCCAGTTGAGAGACACCGACACAGATGTTGAAATAATCAGACAACCCTTTAAAACAGCTGTTCTGACTATGCCTCCAAAAAAAAAAGGGAATCATCAAGCATTCTCCATCTGTTTAGCTCTGTGCTTGTTGCTGGCAGGAAGAGGCGATCAGAAACACAGAACCTCAGAAAAGCCAGTGATCATCCACATTCTATCATCAGGCAAGTCACCTTGAACGTTAATACCGCGTCTTTTCCTTTTTTAGAGCTTTGTCTAAAATAAGGCACATGTATAAGGCACGTAATACATTTCACCTCATCTGTACCTCAAGGGGCCTGTGTCGTAAGTGACGTTTCCTCACCTGCCCCACCACTGCAGAGCCACCGCACGTACACTGTGCAGAGCTGCACGAGCCTCTTATTCTGAGAGAGTTCCATCAGCGCTGTCCTGACGTCCGCTGGCAGCTCCCTCTCTGGTCCCTCAGGATTCCTGGAGGCTTTGGTGCACACGCAGAGGTGTGATGAGTGTCCTTGGGCTGCACACTTGCCCTCAGTGCACCCCCCACCCCCCGCAGAAATGGGTTGCACTTTACACACAGAACAGGGAACCTAAGGTACCAGGTTCCTTAGCCAGAAGGGCTAGAGTTAGGGTTAGGGTGTGGAGGGGTGGATGGGAGGGGAGCTCCTGAGGGTGGTAACATGCCAGGGAGAGAGCAGAGAAGATGGAGACCAAGGAAGGGAACCAAATGGACATTTCTGAACTGCTGCTGGGCTCTCCTGACCCACCCATCTGTGCTCTGACACCAACCAGCACGCTGTCCCCAGGCTAGACCAGTGCCGGGTCCCACACTGACCGATGGAGAGCGTACACGAAGCACAGAGACACCTAGTACTTCAGAGGCTTTGGAACTGAGTTGGACCACAGTCCTCGCAGCAAAGGCGGGGACTCACTGCATGCACCTACCCAGGTCCACTGGCCACAGAAACAAACCTTCCCTGTGGAATTTAAGCAAGATCCAGAGCCATTCAATGTTAAAGCTGCTCAGGATACAACCTGAATTTAATTGCCATCAAGAATCGGAACCATCTCAATCCCTTGCAAGAGGGAATCCAGTTGAGAGACACCAACTGCAGGCGACACAGATGTTGAAATAATCAGACAACCCTTTAAAACAGCTGTTCTGACTATGCTCCAAGAAGAAATATGAGCACTGTTTAAATGAATGGAAAGAAAGAGACTCAGATGAGAAATGTAAGATAAAAAAAGAAGTATTCAGGGGTGCTGTGTGATGGTTGGGAGGGGTGGGAAGGGGGGGAAATACATGTGACTGATCTGGGAACATGCATGTCTGTAAACAACAAAACTCTGTAAAAGTTAAAAGTAAAATAAAGGTTTAAATTTTAAAAAAAGAAGTAAATGACAATTAGAACTGAAAAATACAGTAACCAAAAGCCACAATACTGTCTGATCTCAAAAGCAGAATGGAGTTTACAGAGGAAAATGTCAGTACCTTGATAATAGATTCATAAAAACTGTCCATTCTGAGAAACCAGGAGAATAATACTGAAAATCTGGACAAAGACTCAGAGACCTGTGGGACAAATATAAAGAAACAATAGCCCAGTATTCACATTATCTGAATTCTAGAAAGAAAGAAGAAAATGTGGTGAAGAAAATAAGTGCTAATCTGTTCCAATTTGCTGAAGCAAAGAGTTACGGATTCACACCACCAACTGAGCTCAAACAGCACAAACTCAAAGAAAGTCATGCTTCTGCATGTCAGAAGCAACCCATTAAAAAGCAAATACAAGAAGAATCTTGAAATAACTGTGAAGACTTTCCACTCACTGTTCCCCTGTGTGTGTGTCATTGTGTGGAATTTCCTCACAATTCTCCTCAACAAAAACATAAATTTAGCAGATAGCAGAACAGCCAGTGGTTCCAGGACTCAAAGAAGTGGAGTCTACCATGACACCCTAAAATCAAGTAGGCCAGTTGAAGTTGGTATTGATCAAATTGAGACATTAATTAAGAACAGTCAATGTTATACCTTGTGGATGATAACCAAAATACTCAAAATATCCCAATAAGCACTAAAAACCATTTGCACCAACTTGGTTAGGTTAATCACTTTGATGTTTGATCTCCATGTAAGTTAAGTGAAAAAGAACCTTGTTGACCACACTTCCATATGCAATTCTTTACTGACATGCGTTGAAAACATTCCATTTTTATAACAAATTGGAAGGGTGAAGAAAAGTGGGTACTGTGCCATAATAAAGAATGGAAGAGTTCATGGGGCAAGCAAAATGAACCACCAACAACCACACCAAAGGCTGGTCTTCATCCAAAGAAGGTGAGGTGGTATACATAGTGGGATTGGAAGGGAGTCCTCTATTATAAGCTCTTTCCACAAAGCCAAACAATTAATTCCAACAAGTACTGCTCTCAATGAGACCAAGTGAAAGCAGCACTCTACAAAAAAGCATCTGGAGTTAGTCTGGAGTTAAAGTCAACAGAAATACAGTAACCAAAAGCCACAATACTGTCTGATCTCAAAAGCAGAATGGAGTTTACAGAGGAAAATGTCAGTACCTTGATAATAGATTCATAAAAACTGTCCATTCTGAGAAACCAGGAGAATAATACTGAAAATCTGGACAAAGACTCAGAGACCTGTGGGACAAATATAAAGAAACAATAGCCCAGTATTCACATTATCTGAATTCTAGAAAGAAAGAAGAAAATGTGGTGAAGAAAATAAGTGCTAATCTGTTCCAATTTGCTGAAGCAAAGAGTTACGGATTCACACCACCAACTGAGCTCAAACAGCACAAACTCAAAGAAAGTCATGCTTCTGCATGTCAGAAGCAACCCATTAAAAAGCAAATACAAGAAGAATCTTGCAATAACTGTGAAGACTTTCCACTCACTTTTCCCCCTGTGTGTGTGTCATTGTGTGGAATTTCCTCACAATTCTCCTCAACAAAAACATAAATTTAGCAGATAGCAGAACAGCCAGTGGTTCCAGGACTCAAAGAAGTGGAGTCTACCATGACACCCTAAAATCAAGTAGGCCAGTTGAAGTTGGTATTGATCAAATTGAGACATTAATTAAGAACAGTCAATGTTATACCTTGTGGATGATAACCAAAATACTCAAAATATCCCAATAAGCACTAAAAACCATTTGCACCAACTTGGTTAGGTTAATCACTTTGATGTTTGATCTCCATGTAAGTTAAGTGAAAAAGAACCTTGTTGACCACACTTCCATATGCAATTCTTTACTGACATGCGTTGAAAACATTCCATTTTTATAACAAATTGGAAGGGTGAAGAAAAGTGGGTACTGTGCCATAATAAAGAATGGAAGAGTTCATGGGGCAAGCAAAATGAACCACCAACAACCACACCAAAGGCTGGTCTTCATCCAAAGAAGGTGAGGTGGTATACATAGTGGGATTGGAAGGGAGTCCTCTATTATAAGCTCTTTCCACAAAGCCAAACAATTAATTCCAACAAGTACTGCTCTCAATGAGACCAAGTGAAAGCAGCACTCTACAAAAAAGCATCTGGAGTTAGTCAACAGAAAATGCATAATCTTCCATGAGGATAACTCAAGACCGCATGTTTCTTTGATGACGACGCAAAAACTGGTACAGCTTGACTGGGAAATTCTGATTCATCTGCTGTGTTCACCAGACAAGGCACCTTCAGATTTCCATTTATTCCAGTCTCTACAAAATTCTCTTAATGGAAAAAATGTCAATTCTCTGAAAACTGTAAAAGACACTTGGAACAGTTCTTAGCTCAAAAATGTAGAAAGTTTGGAGAAGACAGAATTATGATATTTCCTGGACAATAGGAAAAAGGTAGTAGAACAAAATACTATGTTGTTCAATAAAGTTCCTGGTAAAAACGAAAAATGTATCTTTCATTCTCATTTAAAAACCAAAGGAACTTTTTTGCCAATCCAAAATTAACAGATTGAACTAACAAAACAAAACACACGATCATAGCAAAAAAAACAGAGAAAGAACACGACGAAATTCAATATATTTGCATGATAAAAACTCTCATCAAACAAGAATTAGAAGGAGCTTCCTTAACTGGATAGAGGTCACATGCACACACACATATATCTAAGTTATATCTAGTACTGCAAGAGTGAACATTCCCCCAAGACTCGAACAGAGCAAGGATGTGCACTCTGGGGAGTCTTGTCAAACATTGTCTGGACGTGCTAGGGAGGGACCCAGGCAGGAAAGAGTAATAAAAGTTATAAATGTTGAAACAGAAGAAATAAAACTGTCTCCACTTTTGGACAACATGATTCTCTATGAAGAAAATCTCAACAAATCTATTAAAAGAAATAGGAAAACTCTCTTGAAACTAATAAATAAGTCTAGCGTGGTCTTAGTACACAGTCTTTGTACACAGGTTGACAGACACAAATGAGTCATATCTCTATGGACAAGAAGTGCCTATCTGAACCACAAAATACAACTGCAATTGGTCATAAAACATGCAAGCTCTGTAATGTGAACACTACAAAGCCAAACAATTAATTCCAACAAGTACTGGCTCTGCAATAAAAAAGGACCAAAAGGTGAGGTGGTATACATAGTGGGATTGGAAGGGAGTCCTCTATTATAAGCTCTTTCCACAAAGCCAAACAATTAATTCCAACAAGTACTGCTCTCAATGAGACCAAGTGAAAGCAGCACTCTACAAAAAAGCATCTGGAGTTAGTCAACAGAAAATGCATAATCTTCCATGAGGATAACTCAAGACCGCATGTTTCTTTGATGACGACGCAAAAACTGGTACAGCTTGACTGGGAAATTCTGATTCATCTGCTGTGTTCACCAGACAAGGCACCTTCAGATTTCCATTTATTCCAGTCTCTACAAAATTCTCTTAATGGAAAAAATGTCAATTCTCTGAAAACTGTAAAAGACACTTGGAACAGTTCTTAGCTCAAAAATGTAGAAAGTTTGGAGAAGACAGAATTATGATATTTCCTGGACAATAGGAAAAAGGTAGTAGAACAAAATACTATGTTGTTCAATAAAGTTCCTGGTAAAAACGAAAAATGTATCTTTCATTCTCATTTAAAAACCAAAGGAACTTTTTTGCCAATCCAAAATTAACAGATTGAACTAACAAAACAAAACACACGATCATAGCAAAAAAAACAGAGAAAGAACACGACGAAATTCAATATATTTGCATGATAAAAACTCTCATCAAACAAGAATTAGAAGGAGCTTCCTTAACTGGATAGAGGTCACATGCACACACACACATATATCTAAGTTATATCTAGTACTGCAAGAGTGAACATTCCCCCAAGACTCGAACAGAGCAAGGATGTGCACTCTGGGGAGTCTTGTCAAACATTGTCTGGACGTGCTAGGGAGGGACCCAGGCAGGAAAGAGTAATAAAAGTTATAAATGTTGAAACAGAAGAAATAAAACTGTCTCCACTTTTGGACAACATGATTCTCTATGAAGAAAATCTCAACAAATCTATTAAAAGAAATAGGAAAACTCTCTTGAAACTAATAAATAAGTCTAGCGTGGTCTTAGTACACAGTCTTTGTACACAGGTTGACAGACACAAATGAGTCATATCTCTATGGACAAGAAGTGCCTATCTGAACCACAAAATACAACTGCAATTGGTCATAAAACATGCAAGCTCTGTAATGTGAATGCTACAAAACCCTGACACAACAAACCAAAGAAGATCTAAGTCAACAAAGACACATATAGTGGTCATGCATTTGAGGACTCAGGAGTTAAGGTATCAATTCTTCCCAAAGTAATCTCTATGCATAATGCAATACAACAATTCTAGGAGAATGTTATTTGTATATGGTGACAAGGTAATTCTAAAATTGATATGAAAAGGCAGATGAGGTAGAACAGCCAGAATAACTTTGAGGGAAAAAAAATAGTTGGAGAAATGTTCGTCCCAATTTTAATTCATGTAAAATTAATGGTACTGATGAAAACATAGAAACTTACATCAAGAACAGAATATATAGAACTTTCCTCATTGGCCCAGTGGTTAAGATTCTGCATTACCAATGTTGCTTCAACCCCTAGTGGGGAAATTAAGATCCCATGTGCCATGGGGCTCAGCCAAAAAACAACAACAACAAAAACCAGAATATACAATTTAGAAATAGACCCACAATAAAATGGAAATTTATCTTTTGCAAGCTTGAAAGATTAATTCAGTGGAGTAAATATAATCTTTCCAACTAATGGTATTGGAAAGATTGATATCCATAATCTATATGAAAAACATAAAAAAATAAAATAAAAATCAAAGGAAACCTTGTACCTTATACAAAAACAAACCAAGCATTGGTTATAGATCAATTGCAAAAAAATAAAAAGATAAAAACTCTTAGAAGAAAATGTAGGAAAAATGATTCATGCCCCATACTTTAGGCAAAGAGTTATTAGATATAAAACTAAAAGCATGAACTTTAAAAAATACTGATATATTTACCAAAATTCATGTGTGTTCTGTAAAAATGACATTAAAAAGCAAGCTACAGACTCAGAGGAAGTATTTACAAATCATATAAGCAATAAAATATTTGTATCCAAAATGTCCAAAAAACTCTCATAAGTCAGTGTTAAAAACAAACAATTCAGGGAATCCCTGGTAGCTCAGTGGTAAAGAGTTCACCTGCCAATGCAAGAGACACGAGTTCGATCCCTAATCCAGAAAGATCCCACATGCTGAGGATCAACTAACCATGAGCCGTGATTACTGAGCCTGTGCTCTTGAGCCTCAGAGCCGCAACTATGGAGCCCATGTGCTGCAACTACTGAAGCCCATGTGCCCTAGAGCCTGAGTTCCACAACAAGAGAAGTCACTGCAACAAGAAGCCTGCTCACCTCAACTAAGGGAGCCCCTAGTCCCTGCAACTGTGGAGCAGTGCTAAAGTAATCTCTATGCATAATGCAATACAACAATTCTAGGAGAATGTTATTTGTATATGGTGACAAGGTAATTCTAAAATTGATATGAAAAGGCAGATGAGGTAGAACAGCCAGAATAACTTTGAGGGAAAAAAAATAGTTGGAGAAATGTTCGTCCCAATTTTAATTCATGTAAAATTAATGGTACTGATGAAAACATAGAAACTTACATCAAGAACAGAATATATAGAACTTTCCTCATTGGCCCAGTGGTTAAGATTCTGCATTACCAATGTTGCTTCAACCCCTAGTGGGGAAATTAAGATCCCATGTGCCATGGGGCTCAGCCAAAAAACAACAACAACAAAAACCAGAATATACAATTTAGAAATAGACCCACAATAAAATGGAAATTTATCTTTTGCAAGCTTGAAAGATTAATTCAGTGGAGTAAATATAATCTTTCCAACTAATGGTATTGGAAAGATTGATATCCATAATCTATATGAAAAACATAAAAAAATAAAATAAAAATCAAAGGAAACCTTGTACCTTATACAAAAACAAACCAAGCATTGGTTATAGATCAATTGCAAAAAAATAAAAAGATAAAAACTCTTAGAAGAAAATGTAGGAAAAATGATTCATGCCCCATACTTTAGGCAAAGAGTTATTAGATATAAAACTAAAAGCATGAACTTTAAAAAATACTGATATATTTACCAAAATTCATGTGTGTTCTGTAAAAATGACATTAAAAAGCAAGCTACAGACTCAGAGGAAGTATTTACAAATCATATAAGCAATAAAATATTTGTATCCAAAATGTCCAAAAAACTCTCATAAGTCAGTGTTAAAAACAAACAATTCAGGGAATCCCTGGTAGCTCAGTGGTAAAGAGTTCACCTGCCAATGCAAGAGACACGAGTTCGATCCCTAATCCAGAAAGATCACACATGCTGAGGATCAACTAACCATGAGCCGTGATTACTGAGCCTGTGCTCTTGAGCCTCAGAGCCGCAACTATGGAGCCCATGTGCTGCAACTACTGAAGCCCATGTGCCCTAGAGCCTGAGTTCCACAACAAGAGAAGTCACTGCAACAAGAAGCCTGCTCACCTCAACTAGAGGGTAGCCCCTAGTCCCTGCAACTAGAGAAGAGCCTGTGGCAGCAGTGAAAACTCAAAATAGCCAAAAATAAATAAATAAAAATTTTTTTTAAATTCAATAAAATATGAACAAAAGTTTTAAACAGAAACTACAACAATAATGACAAATATACATGTTTATATATATATATATATGTTGCACACATATATATAAGTTCAGGATAAAATTCTCAGTATCATAAATCATTAGAAAAGTAAAATTAAAGTTCCCAAGTGTGATACAATTTTATACCTACTAGAATGACAATAAAAAATAATAATAAATGTCAAAAAGAGTGTTGTGGGGATATAATGACAGCATGGTGATGATAGTTAATAACTCTGTACTGTATACTTGAAAGTGGCTAATAGAGTAGATCAGAAAAAATATTTTTAAGAGAATAGGTCTTATTAATAAAAGTTCACATCATGGGCTTCCCTGGTGGTTCAATGGTAAAGATTCCACCTGCCAGTGCAGGAGACACAGGTTTGTTCCCTGCTCAGGGAGGATCCCACATGCCACAGGTCACCTAAGTCCACGTGTCATGACTACTAACCCAGGGCTCTAGAGCTGGGAGCCACAACTGCTTAGACTCTGTGGCACAGCTATTGAAGCTCATGCTCCCAAGAGCCCATCGTCCACAACGAGAGAAGTCACCACAATGAGAAGCCCACACACCACAGAGAGTGGCGCCTGCTCGCCACAACGAGAGAAAAAGCCTGTGTGGCAATGAAGACCCAGCACAGCCAAATAAATAAACAAAATTGAAAAAATAAAAGTTCTCATTTTTTGTGAGCATTAACTGAGTTTTTGCAGTACATACATATATCAAACCATTATGTTATATAGCTGAATCTAGTACAAAGTTACGTGTCAATTTTATCTGAAGAATACTGGAGAAAATACAAGCGAGAAGTACATGAAATGACTTTAATCCTCATGCATTGCTAGGAGGAATGTGAAGTGGTACAGCCACTTTGGAAAATAGTCTGTCTTGATCCACTTGGGCTGCTCTAACAGAATGCCACAGACTGGCTTTCTCACATTCCGGGAGGCTGGGAAGACCATGATCAAGGCCAGCAGATTCAGTTTCTGGTGAAAGCCAGGTTCTAGTTCATGGCCCTCCTCTCACGGTGTCCTCAGAGGCTGGAGAGGGAAGGGACTGTTTGTAGCCCTCTTTTTATAAGGACACTTGTGCCACTCATGAGGGCTCCACCCTCTGACCTAGTCACCCCACCAAAGGCTCAAAGTACAATCACCTTGGGGGCTAGGATTTCAACATATGAATTGAGGGGGGAAGCACCAACATTCAGACCACAACATCGTTTATCAGACTTTTTTCTAAATGAATATAGATGTTTTTAAAAATGAATATGACTTAGTAATTCCATTCTGTGGTATCTACCCAGGACAATGAGAGCAAAGGTCTCTACAAAGACTTGTACACAAACACTCATGACATGACATAAGAGTCAAACCCCAACACAATAAAGAGGCACCTGAAAGGTGACTAAAGAGGCAAAATGTGTTATATGTGATTACTGACATATTAATTGCCAATAAAAGAACCAAGCACTGAGGCATGCAACTGCTTGGGTGAATCACCAAAACATGCTAAATGAGAGAAACCAGATGGGAAAGTCCTCCTCGCTATCAGTCCAGTCATGTGATTCTATCAGACAGGCAGGTCCACAGAGACAGACAGTAGACTCCTGGTTCCTAGAGGGTGGAGTGAGAATGGAGTGTGACTGCAAATGGAATCTTTGGGTTGGGGTGAGGGCGGTGAAGGGAATGTTTCAACATTTCATTATGGTGATGGTTGTGCAACTCTTCAAACTGACTGAAAATCATTGAACTGTATGCTTAAGCAAGTCAGTGTTATGATGTGTAAATTATATCCCAAAATGGTATTTTAAAAATACCACTGCACACCTTATTAGAATGGATAAACTTTAAACTGACCAGCAGAGTGTTGTTGAGGGAGTGAATCAACTAAAACTCTTGCATGCAACTGGCAACAGCATGAGATAGCACAACAATCTCTAAAAATAAGACATAAGCAAAAACATTCATAGTACGTGTATTTGTAATGAGTGAAAACTGGGTGGAACTCAAAAATCCATCAACAGTTGAATGGAAAACCACTTGTGGTCCACACATACAGGGAACTACTCAGCAATGAAACGGATGAGCTAAGATGTATGCAGCCCCATGAACCTCCAACAGTTATTCTGAGTAAAAGAAGTCAGAGAAAATGAGTGCAAATAGTAGGATTCCATTTGTACAAAGTTCTAGAAAATGGAAATACGTTATCATGACAGCAGGCAGGGCACCGGTTGCCAGGCAGAAGGCAGGAGGACCAAACAAACGAGGAGCTCTGTGTGATGAGCATGCCCACTGCCGTGGCTGTGGTGGGGGCTTCCCACGGATACACACATGTCCAAAATTATCAGTAAGTGCCTCTCATTTGGACTTCCCAGGTCACGCCTGTGGTAAAGAATCCATCTGCCAATGCGGGAAACACAAGAGACACCAGCTCGATCCCTAGGTCGGGAAGATCCCCTGGAGGAGGAAATGGCCAACCAATCCAGTATTCTTGCCAGGAGAATCCCGTGGACGGAGGAGCCTGGCGGGCGACAGTCCATGGGGTCGCAAAGAGCAGACACGACTGAGCACATACACATGCATGTCTTTCATTTTATGTTAACAGTAACTCAGCAACATTGTTAAGAGCAGACAAAAAAGGCAAAGTGGAAAACTCAGGGAATTCTCAGAAAAGATGAGCCCCAACAACGCCAGCCTGTGTCAAATGTGAGCATTGGCTATGAGTGAAGACCTTGGGATGAAAATGTCAAACCAGGAAGCATCTGGGACAGACTGGAGGGTGTGCTGGTCTCAGTCAGCGTCGGTGGTCCTTACTGCACAGCAAGTTCCAACTCTGAAGGTGGCTTTTGGGACCCCAGCATCCACAGTGCAGGGTGGTCTCTGCAGGGGGCTGAGTTGGGGGAGGACTTTGATACCTGAGTCTCTGGTCTTAGGACTAGGACAACTCAACACCCACAAATTCTAGTGTTAAGACTGGAGATTCTGGGGGGCTTCCCTGGTGGCCCACTGGGTAAAGAGTCTGCCTTGCAGTGCAAGGGGCACCGGTTTGATCCCTGGCCCAGGAAGATCCCACATGCGAAAGCAGCTGGACCGGTGTGTCCAGTTATAAGCCAGCGCTCTGGAGCACGTGCAGAGCGGGTGCCCTGCAGTGAGAGAGACCACTGCAATGGGAGGACCACACAGGCCGAAGAATAAAATTGGATGAAAAATCAATCTATCAATAAAAAGAGGCCAAAAATTAAAAAAAAGAAAAAGAAAAGACTGGATATTTTGGCTAAGTGTCCACTCTTGGGAGAAAAACCTGTGGAAGGGAGATGCATTCTATTCTATCAAGAGTTTTTTTATTTGAGGGACATCGTGCTTGGAGCCGGTCACCAAGTTTCTCCCTGGCAAGGAGGAGAGGGTCCAGGTGCTCCAAGGAGGCGATTTCTGGCTCAGCCCTTACAACTTCAGTCTGAAGGCAGGAGCTGAGTGGGTCAGGGATGTTTCCAGAATCACAGCATCGCTGCTAACACCAGGCCAGGACTGGGCTGTAAGTCCTGTACAAACTAAAGCCAGCTTACTGTCTGTCTTTTTTAGAGGTAAACGAAGCCAGCTGCCTCCTAGCATGTCTCTCATGAGAAGAAGGAATTTTTTCCCATTTTGTCCATTTGACAGTATGTTCATTTACAGGGATCCGGGCTAGAGGCAGTTAGTGATGGAGGACAGCAGGGCAGGTTGTACACGTGCGTTATCCCCTCTCCAGGCACAGCAATGCTCTGCAAAGCCAAGTGTTACCCCTGAGAAGCCCTGGCACCACCTCCTCCTGGTGGAAAAGACGCTGACAGGGGCTGCAGCTGAGCCTCTGACTGACCTGGTTTGATGCCGGGATTCTCAGGATATCTGAGCACAGGAGACATGGACTGGGGGCACAGCTCCTTCATCCTGTTGAACCAGGGTCATGCAGAGGACGCTGGCGGACGGCTGATCTGTGAGGGGAGGCTCTGTTCTCAGCCTGATTGGCAGATCCCCAGTGCTTGGGCAGAGTCACTCCAGCTGGCATTAACTAGTGACGCGTATGCACAGGCAGCTCCCAAAACCTTGCAGTGTATTCAGACATTAAATTCCACGATGAGCCCATAACGTGTCATTACTGTTGTCTACACTGAGGAAAGTGAGACGTGGAGGTGAGTTGGCCTGTCCAGGACGGAGAAAGGGGCGCCAGGACTGGATCCTGAGGTGCTGCCCATCTCCCTGTGCTCTGGGTCTTGGGAGCTGGAAGGAACCCCGGGCTTGGGACCTGCACCATCAGCTGATGCTGTGGGCATCACCCTGGGAGCGTGAGACCCTACCATCGGAGGCCACAGGAGCTGCTGCTGGAGGGTCGCTGTGGGCGGGTCTCAGCCCTCCCCACAGTGTAGGTCCCAGTGAGCTGGAATGGAGGCAGCGAAGCCCCCTGAGGCCTGGCAGATGGCTACTCCCAGGCCTGGGGTCCAAGCTAAGATCCAAGCTTCCTGGACCAGCAGGGGGCGGGCAGCATCTCTCAGGTCCCACCATGTGGGCGCGTCTCTGCACTGTGGGGGTGTCAGTCTGCGATGGACCTAGTCGCAGCCCCAGTTTGGGCTGGCGTCACGGGCAGGGGGCAGGGTCTGCCCATGCATTAGGTGGGGTGCGGGGAAGGAGTGAGAAGGGACAGGGTAAGACCCTCCTGGAAAACCGCCCAGTCTCCTCCAGACGCGGCGATGCATGCGTCGGCCACCCTCTGTATCCTGGACTGAACTCAGACCTCACGGCCACCCACAGTGCCAGCAGCAGCCCCTGCGGCCTCTGATGGTAGGGTCTCATGCTCCCAGGGTGACCAAAACAAGTTTGAATCATGTTTGTCAGACCCTCGCAATGTGCTGGGACTCGGCCCCCTGGAGCCACGCCTCAGGGCTGCCTATGACGATGAGAGAGCTCTTCCCCGGGGAGGGGGGACTCTGCACAGGTCCAGGGTGACCCCGGCTTCAGCAGACCGTCCAGGGTCACAGTCTTCCCGCCGCCAGGTGTTCTGAACATAAACGCCCTCACGCCCAGCTCCCAGTGGGAGCCAGCGCTTACATGACGCCCATCAGGAGGCTTGTCTGGAGATGCTTTTCTTCGACTAGCTTCTGAGCAGAGATAGATTTTTCCCATAATACTGTCATAAAACCTTCATAAGCAATAATTATGTGTTTCTTATGTGAATCATAAATTCCCTGTTAAGTGGCTGAAAAGCAGTTTAGCGTGTAAACGCCTGGTATCTTCAACAGATACAATAGAGTCCCTCCCAGATGCCCCTGCTGGGGGGCTGGCTGCTTCAGTAGGAGAGGAGCCCTGGCCCTTGGAGGACAGGAGGACCCCAGCATCCCTCCTGCTCAGATTGGGAAGGACACACTATGGGACCAAAGAGGAACACAACAAAATAACATTATTATACTCACAAAAATTAATACATTTTAATCCAGTCTAAGTGTGCTGTGCTAAGTCGCTTCAGTTGAGTCAGACTCTTTGCAACCCCATGGAATGTCCTCCTGGGTGAGAGAAGACAGGAGGAAAGACCAGAGGTGGTACGGACACCCCCTGGTGTGGTTTGGCGGCCCCTTCCCGGGTGTGAGAGGGAGGCAAGGCCATGTGGAGCGCTGTCATCTCAGTCCTGAGCACAGGAGGATGCCTGACCTGGGGATGCAGAGGGTGGGGAGGACTGGGCCTCAGCTCACACCCGTGAGGTGTTGGGGCCTGGGCAGGAGAGCGTCCTGGCATCTCCTTGTTTGCACCTGACTTCACCTCCTTCCACCCCACTGCTCCTCCCTCCCCGTCAGTCTACTCCTTCCTCCACTGGTGCCCACACGGACGCAATGGTTTGTATAAAAGTGTGAGACAGCCAAGCACACAGCGAAGAGGCCTTAAGTCAGTTGTTGGGAGGCCTGCCTACTACATTCTGCTCACAGAGCCTCTCCAGCAGGTCCCTTTCTCCCTAAAGGGGCAGGAGCAGCCAACCCACCATCACCAATGTGTGTGAATGCGGCAGGTGTGATTTATAGACAGTTGATTTGAATAAACAGAGCGTGAACCCCACAGGCCATTCAGCCACCACCTCCCTCCTCACAGAGGCTCCCCTCAGTAGGAAGCAGCCTCCTCCGCTCCCATCTCCCACAGTCAGGGAGCCAGTCCCACCCCTGCACACCCCTGGGGGCCCTGAGCAGGGCACACCCAAGCTAGAGGGGAAGCGGGGACGAAGGACAGGTGAGAGAGCCCGCTGTCAGCCAGCCTGCGGGCCAGGTGCGGAGCCAGGGAGATGTATGGACAGCCCTGCCCCGAGGGCCAACGGCCCAGAGCCCACTCCAGCGTCCAGGGCTCTCGGCACCACAGTAGTAAACCACTCTGTCTTAGGGACAAAGGGAAGTCATCCTCTGTTCTTGGGATCCACAGGACCACTGGGGACCCAGAAAACAGGCGCTTCCATGGAGGCCGGGCAGCGGGGACCTGAGCTAAGTCGCCGGCATCACAGCCCACATGTCCTGCGGACCTCCACGTGAGCCCTCCGGCTCGGCGTCGCTCACCCCAGCTCCTGATCCTGGAGCAAGCGCCCCACCAGCAGAGCAGGGGGCAACTCCCCACCACTGAGCCTGAAGACCAGGCTCAGGACAGCCTCATTCCTAAAAAGCACCACACGGGGTCCCTGTGAACAATGAACACACAGCTTTTAACCTGCTCAAGCACAGGCATACCTGTGGTTTCTAGTCTTCAGCATGTATGAACAGCACTCTAGTGAATGGTTTACACACACACACACGTATATTTACTGAACAGATTTCCAGAAATGGAGACCCCGTCAAAGAGGATGGTCGACGGGAACAGGCGAGGCTGCGTCAGGAGGCCCCCACAGGCTGAGAGCAGGAAGCTCTGGTTGATGATCAATATCCTTCCTCCGCAGGCACCAGAGTGAGAGGGGGAGAGGCCGCTCTGTGAGGAGCCTCCCGCTCGAGGCAGCTCCCAGTGAGTCTGCAGCTGAACAGAGGCTACACTGGAGTCCTGGCTCTTTCTGACTTCAGGAGACATTCTAGCTCCAGTGCCTTATTTTTGCCACAATTGTAGAGAAAATAAATTTTTGAAAACTGGTGATGGGCATTGATTTCCTTCCTGTGTCGGTTGAAGGCAGGCTCTTAGCTACTCTATCCAGGTGAGAGCGCATCAGGCCCCAAGCTCATAAGGAGCACGGGGCGGGGGGCACTCATTTCCATGGGTCAGCAGGTGAGTTGGCGCTGGTCACCTGCTCCTGACGAGTGCCTGGAACCCAGTTGGGTGCTTTAGACTGGAGCCAGGAGGGCAAGCAGCCAGCAAAAGGAAGCCACCCCCAGAGACCTTGTCAGCAAGAGTAACGTGGACAGGGGACTGGCACCCGTCAGGCACCAGGTGTTGACCGGGTCCCCACGTGGGGAAACAGGACACAGAGACGCCCAGGTCCAGACCCTCAGCAGACACTGTTTGTGGACTGGATCAGGCAGGGTGTGCTGGGCTGCAGTAGCAGACACCCAGACCTAGCACTCCCGGAGACAGAGGCGAGTCCCTGCAGTGCTCCGTGTTCCTCGGCTGCGGGCGAGCTCAGGCATTATCCCTCCAACACCCAGGCCGGGGGGCAGCTTCTGCCTGGAACACGGCCGCTCACTGTGGAGGGAAAGAGAACCACATGCTGGTTCCTCCAGCTTCGATCCGAGGGGACAGCCCACTCCCCTCGCATTCCACTGCTGCAAATTTCAGGGCAGAGGCAGGCGCCCGCCCACCAGAGGGTGAGAGAGGGTGGTCCGGAGCTGCTGCAGCCGTGCTCCATCCATCAGGGAGAGCACACCTGAGGAGGAAGCTGACCCGGAAGAAGACATGAGACAGGGAGAGGGAGCGGGGGAGGGGGCCTGACAGCATCACTGGGTCTGAATCCAGCCTTGGGGAGGCCAGGCCTCGCCCCAGACTGTGGAGGAGCTTGACTCTGAAGCCCTCCATTTACCCAAGGCTGGCTGGAGTTGGGTTTTCTGTCACTTCCAAGCAAACAAGTTCGAACCGCCCAGAGCGCTTCAGGCTCTGCCTGGCCTCTCTCAGGACATGGGACTGAGCAGGTGAACCGTCCACCGGTGCAGGGTGACCTCCTCCCAGGCAGACGCTGTGGCCCAGCAAGAGGGCTCGGGATCAATAAATTTTTGAAAACTGGTGATGGGCATTGATTTCCTTCCTGTGTCGGTTGAAGGCAGGCTCTTAGCTACTCTATCCAGGTGAGAGCGCATCAGGCCCCAAGCTCATAAGGAGCACGGGGCGGGGGGCACTCATTTCCATGGGTCAGCAGGTGAGTTGGCGCTGGTCACCTGCTCCTGACGAGTGCCTGGAACCCAGTTGGGTGCTTTAGACTGGAGCCAGGAGGGCAAGCAGCCAGCAAAAGGAAGCCACCCCCAGAGACCTTGTCAGCAAGAGTAACGTGGACAGGGGACTGGCACCCGTCAGGCACCAGGTGTTGACCGGGTCCCCACGTGGGGAAACAGGACACAGAGACGCCCAGGTCCAGACCCTCAGCAGACACTGTTTGTGGACTGGATCAGGCAGGGTGTGCTGGGCTGCAGTAGCAGACACCCAGACCTAGCACTCCCGGAGACAGAGGCGAGTCCCTGCAGTGCTCCGTGTTCCTCGGCTGCGGGCGAGCTCCGCGGCATCATCCCTCCAGCACCCAGGCCGGGGGGCAGCTTCTGCCTGGAACACGGCCGCTCACTGTGGAGGGAAAGAGAACCACATGCTGGTTCCTCCAGCTTCGATCCGAGGGGACAGCCCACTCCCCTCGCATTCCACTGCTGCAAATTTCAGGGCAGAGGCAGGCGCCCGCCCACCAGAGGGTGAGAGAGGGTGGTCCGGAGCTGCTGCAGCCGTGCTCCATCCATCAGGGAGAGCACACCTGAGGAGGAAGCTGACCCGGAAGAAGACATGAGACAGGGAGAGGGAGCGGGGGAGGGGGCCTGACAGCATCACTGGGTCTGAATCCAGCCTTGGGGAGGCCAGGCCTCGCCCCAGACTGTGGAGGAGCTTGACTCTGAAGCCCTCCATTTACCCAAGGCTGGCTGGAGTTGGGTTTTCTGTCACTTCCAAGCAAACAAGTTCGAACCGCCCAGAGCGCTTCAGGCTCTGCCTGGCCTCTCTCAGGACATGGGACTGAGCAGGTGAACCGTCCACCGGTGCAGGGTGACCTCCTCCCAGGCAGACGCTGTGGCCCAGCAAGAGGGCTCGGGATCAGCGCTGGACTCGGATGGCCGGGGGCGGGGCCTGGCTTTCCCCTTGTGCAGCTTCCGCCTCATCGCCTCTTTCTCTAAATCAGGGACGTGATGGAGCACACTTCTTGGGGTTGCTGTGGGACTAAGGAGACCGGACCAGCCAACAGGAAATTCCTGGTGCCTGTCAGTGCTCAAGAAAGGTCAGCTGGGCTTGGCTTGTGTCCCTGGTACTCAGCCAGGGTCTGGGATGAGTAGTTTCTCAGGACATGTGGAGACGCTGGTGAGCAGAATCATGTATGAAACATGAACCACATGAGGAGGGCGACCTCAGAGAACACACGGGCAAGAGGGTCTCCCCAGAAAGGCAGGTCAGGAACTTATGGCCGTGAACAAGTGGGATCCTGTGGGAAGAGCGGGAAGGGACAGTCAGAGGCTCGCCCCCCTGAGCGGGGCTGAGGCCTGGCGGGAGAGGCGGGCTGCGCCTGGGAGCTGGGAGGGCTCCGTGCCACACAGCCCTGGTCGATGGGCAGGAGTGGGCACGAAATGTTACAGCTTACCATCCAGTGGAAGAACTGGGTATGAAATACCAAGTACTGTATCATCCTATGCCCGGTGACAGAAACGTTTTACAGATCTTTGCATAAAAACAAGAACCCTCAAAGTATTACTAGTGAACATGAACTATTCACTTTTCTGATTCTGTAAATGATTGTTTACTTTTAATTTAATAATATCTGAATATTTACTTTGTAAGAATCTGAATAATGTAAATTTTGTAAAGCTGTGTCATAGAGAAACAAGTTAAGACAAATCACAAGGGAAAAAAAATAACTCCAGCTTTTCAAGGAAATCAAGGACATGTGAAGAAGACTCTAAGCGAAAGGAAGAAGGAGGGTGATGACGGTGGTGAGGAGGAGGCTGCTGATCATGTCCGTGGAGAAGGTCACGCAATGAAGACAGCCTCCTCGGTCCTGTGCTCACTAGCGTGTGTGCTTGCACAAGGGAATGGACCACTCTGTGCCTCGGCTTCCTCATCTGCAAACTGAGGACAGACTCTCCCCACGTCACGAGGACTGCATGCACAGGTCCTGTCATCAGAGCTCCCCAAGCTTGGCCAGCCCTGAGTGAGCACCATCAACGCTGGGCTTCTCTTCTGCACGCTGGCCAGGGAAGATCGGGGTTCCTTTTACCAGGGCTGGGACCTCAGGGGGGACCATGACAGAAGCCACTCCTTCCTGGGCTGCCAGCAAGGGGGTGTGCTCCCCGGGAGGCAGGTTGGCTCCTGTCGGCTGTCAGTGGGAAAGCCCAGTGTGGGTCTATCACACAGGCTTTTGCAATTCCACGTCCTGATCTTGCTACAACAGGAAAACTGTGTAGGTTGAGAGGCCAGATTCTCTGTAAGAAAAGATAAAGTTGTCTCCAGCAGACAGGTCAGATAGAGAGCAAGCTCCTTTTGTGAAGAGGTGTCAGAGAGTCGCCTTGTCGGGGAAGACAGGCTTGTGTGCTTCAATCTCATTTCATTCAAATTCCGCATCTCTCCATTGCCCATGTCAAACACTCCCGTCCAGAGCTGGCGGCTCAATGCTGGGGGCGGGCGGTGAACAGCAGATGCATGTTACACCAGAATGATGCACGGGCTGTGGGCTGAGATGTGAGGATGCTGAGAGACCAAGGATTTCAGGTGATAACACCTCCTCCTTCTCTCTAACCCTCTGCCTGAAAGCCCATGCTCAGAGCTAGCACACCCTGAAGGATGCTTAGGGCACCAGGCTGGCTGAGTCTACTCAGCTGCGATCCTCAGGATGGTGCTGCTGGTGGTCAGGGTCAGGAAGGGACAGGAGCAGCCCTGTGAGCGTCTGGAGCTGGGGTAAGGAGATGCTGGAAGGGGCTCCGTGAGGAGGTGGGCCACAGGTGAGCCTGGAGAATGAGCATGCTGCCAAAGGCTTGAGGGAGGGAGGGACATTCTGGGAACAGCCACAGTGAGGACCCAATCCCAGTGATGGGGAGGAAAGACTTCAGGGAGATGGAGGGCGTGTGGTGGCACATGGGGAGTGGTAAGAGCAAGGCCGTGGGGCCAGGCTCTGGGTCTGAGTCCAGACTCTGTAGCTCACTACCTGTTCAACATCTGGTGAGTCTCTTAACCTCTCTGTGTCCCAATGTCCTCATCATTCAAGTGGGGATGGTGATGATACCACCTTATAGATTAGTGATGATTATGAAGGAGTAATAAATGGAAAGCATGTAGTGCACTGCCTGGGTTTGCAGGTCACATCCAATGGGTGACTGCGATCATGACCATGACGATGGTAGTGGTGAGGACAATGACATTGAGAACAATGGCAGTAACAGTAGCGGGGGTGGGGGGACAGCAATGAAAGCAAACAGCCCAGAATGGATTCAACGTCCTTCCAGAATTCAATTCCGAGGCTCCCAGAGGCTTTCAAAAGCCCCTGATGATGCAGCTCAATTCTAGACACATGAACAGGGGAAAAAGAAACTACTTTCAAAACTGAGACAGGAGATCTTTAGAAAAACAGCATTTCTCTTAAGAGCAACAGGAAATGTAGTTAAATTTCCAAAATTAAATTTCTTTCCGTCTAGACACAAATAATGAGATTTCACAGAATTATCATTTGAAGTGCAATATACAATGGAACATCTGACTATCTCTCAAATGTGATTTTCTTCCTCTGTAATTGATTAGTGGGGATAAACTTGCCAAGGTATAAATAGCATTCACAGGTGATCATGGGCAGAAGCTGATGTCCCCAGGGTGTCTACGTCAGCACACCCTGCTGATGCACAAATGACACACAACACACCACCAACCAGGGTCACAGCCCGTGGCTCACTTCCTCAGACCTGTGGAGGGTAAAGCTGCTGCCCCGGTTTAATGTTAGAAAGCCATCATCACTTGGTCCTCACTGATCTGCAGTCTTGGAGGAGAGGCAGGACCACAGGCATCTTATCTGGCCTGGGACCGGGACAGCGCATGACAGGACCCAGTCTCTTAAACTGAATCCCACAGCTTAAGGATGTGCAACTTCATCTGAAAGATCAGAGGAAGATGAAAGGTAGGCTTGACTCCTCCCTGTGGCTCTGGGGACATGAGGAAGGAGCAACTTGGGGGCCCGCATCCCGTCTGTGTCTTCGGGGGTCTATGGTCTCTGTGTAACTAGGAATGTTTCTGAATTTGCATATGGGAGTGTGCGTGTGAGACCATCTGTGACGCGTGCGTGTCTAAGTGTGCAGGTGCGTGTCAGTCTCTGCCCAGGGACTGTGCATGTCTACCTGTCTTGTGACAATGACGTGTTTTCTCTGGACAAGTTGTGGCCTCCTGGAACTGGTCTCCTCTCCCACCTCTCTGGAGTCCAGCGGCAGGACAGGCATTTAAAGGAAGAACTGGATCGCCTCACTCCTTGGTTAAATTCTCCCACGGGTTCTACATCATCAGGGTTCTTCGCTGTATGGACAGGACCCTGCAGCTGAGTAGACTAGAAATGGGGGATGTTTCAGCATTTCCTGATCATCGATGTCCGTGCACATCCGCTGGGGCCTTGTTAGCATGAGGACTCTGGCTCAGCAGATTTGGGCGGGTCCAAGCCTGAGCATTTCCAACCCACCCCAGGTGAAACTGTCTCATCAGGAGGTTGTCGGGCCCTTCGTGGGCAGAGACAGGAGATCTTAAAAAAGCATTTCTCTTAAGAGCAACAGGAAATGTAGTTAAATTTCCAAAATTAAATTTCTTTCCGTCTAGACACAAATAATGAGATTTCACAGAATTATCATTTGAAGTGCAATATACAATGGAACATCTGACTATCTCTCAAATGTGATTTTCTTCCTCTGTAATTGATTAGTGGGGATAAACTTGCCAAGGTATAAATAGCATTCACAGGTGATCATGGGCAGAAGCTGATGTCCCCAGGGTGTCTACGTCAGCACACCCTGCTGATGCACAAATGACACACAACACACCACCAACCAGGGTCACAGCCCGTGGCTCACTTCCTCAGACCTGTGGAGGGTAAAGCTGCTGCCCCGGTTTAATGTTAGAAAGCCATCATCACTTGGTCCTCACTGATCTGCAGTCTTGGAGGAGAGGCAGGACCACAGGCATCTTATCTGGCCTGGGACCGGGACAGCGCATGACAGGACCCAGTCTCTTAAACTGAATCCCACAGCTTAAGGATGTGCAACTTCATCTGAAAGATCAGAGGAAGATGAAAGGTAGGCTTGACTCCTCCCTGTGGCTCTGGGGACATGAGGAAGGAGCAACTTGGGGGCCCGCATCCCGTCTGTGTCTTCGGGGGTCTATGGTCTCTGTGTAACTAGGAATGTTTCTGAATTTGCATATGGGAGTGTGCGTGTGAGACCATCTGTGACGCGTGCGTGTCTAAGTGTGCAGGTGCGTGTCAGTCTCTGCCCAGGGACTGTGCATGTCTACCTGTCTTGTGACAATGACGTGTTTTCTCTGGACAAGTTGTGGCCTCCTGGAACTGGTCTCCTCTCCCACCTCTCTGGAGTCCAGCGGCAGGACAGGCATTTAAAGGAAGAACTGGATCGCCTCACTCCTTGGTTAAATTCTCCCACGGGTTCTACATCATCAGGGTTCTTCGCTGTATGGACAGGACCCTGCAGCTGAGTAGACTAGAAATGGGGGATGTTTCAGCATTTCCTGATCATCGATGTCCGTGCACATCCGCTGGGGCCTTGTTAGCATGAGGACTCTGGCTCAGCAGATTTGGGCGGGTCCAAGCCTGAGCATTTCCAACCCACCCCAGGTGAAACTGTCTCATCAGGAGGTTGTCGGGCCCTTCGTGGGCAGAGACCCAGGCTCTGCAGCTTCAGGAGGAACAAATGTCCACCCCACACCCTAGAAGTTGCAGGGGGACTACTCAGTCAGACACCACCTCCTCTGGTCCAGGAACTGGACCTCATTGATCCATCCCGCGGCTAAGGCCAGCCTTCATGCCAGCGCCACCTCCCTTCTTCCAGAGCAGAGGCTCCTGGGAGGCCTCAGATTGGCGAGTCTGGGTCACAGGACTGTGCCCGGCTGCAAGGGAGGCTGGGAAGGCGATTTCTGGTCTCCAGCCTAAGAAGTGAGACTCACAATGAGGGAAACGTTATTCTGGGAAGTTGGGGGTGGGGGTCTTAAGTCAGGGGTTCCTCGAGGTCCACCCCAGCTTCTCCCACAGCCAGATCCTTGAGACAAGACTCACAGGTTCCTTCATCTTTCATTCTCCCACATACCAGGCCCCTGCCCTGCTTCTAGAACATTCTTCTCCACACTCTCCAGGCCGACCTCCGTCCAAATGCCACCTCTTCAGAAAGGCTTCCTCTGACCACTCCAGTCATTCTACACCCAAAGCCCTGCGACACTTTTGTGGAGATGGCTCCCAGCTGCCTGCTCGCCTTTCAGCAGAAGATTATAAAATGTCCTTCCAGTTCAGCAAGAAGGAAACACTTCACTCAGCCGGATGCCATGACCGGGGCAGATCCTGCTTAAGATGCTCCACACAGACCCTGGGCTCCTCCAAGGGGCCCGTTCTGGGACAAAAACTCTTGGTTGAATAGTACATGTGTGGTGCTGGGGGTTTCTTTACAAGGTGTGCCTTAAGGACCTTTTCTCTGGCAGGGGGATCAGGACTGCAAAGGAGCCGACCCAGCCTGTGGTCACCATGTGCAGAGGACCAGGGTGGTCAATGGGGGGAGCTCGCTGTGTGACTGTCCACCAGGAAACTTCTAAGTTACAACACGGCCCATAGGAGGGCTTGGGCACACAATCTTCTTGGTATTAAATCCAGATAAACATCAACAACAAGAAGAGGGGGGATGGATGGGAGGGAAAACTAACCATTTGGGTCATTCCTGTCAAAAGTCTTACGTCCCAAATGCAGGACTCGGAGGATGGGGTCCGCTGTCTCCTTATCTATCTCCAGAGTCTGAATATTGTCTCCATTCTAATGATACAGTGTTTAAAACAGTATTTTACACTCAAAATGGCCCTCCAAGTGAAGCCTGTATTTCACCTTAAGCTCAGCAGAGAAAAAACAAAAATGAACAACAACAAAAAAACATGCTGGGCTGCTCATTATTTTTTTTTTTTTTTTGTCTAGACAGGCAGTCAAGATGCCACAGTTTTTTATTTATTTATTTATTTATTTATTTATTTATTTTGGGCGGGGGTCGGGTTGAGGAGGGAGGGGAGCGGGCGGGCCACTTCCGTTGGTCTTTCATTTCTCTGTTTTCATCCGTCTTTGTTCTTTGGCTCCTGCGGGCCTCCCATCGCGGTGGCGTCTGTTGTCGCGGAGCCCCGGGCGCATGCGCTCCAGAGCTCCGGCTCGGTAATTGGACACGGACACATGGGTCCAACCGCTCCGCGGCACGTGGGATCTTCCCAGGCCAGGGATCGAACCGGCGCCCCTTGCACTGCAAGGCAGTGTCCTTACCCACTGGACCACCAGGGGAAGCCCTGCTCATTATTTTTTTTAAACCCCAATTTAAACCCAATCCTTGCGTAAGATGTGATTTCCATGTTGTCGTTATTTTTGTGTCTTGTGAGCAGCTGGGCATCAAGCTTCCCTCTGGACACCAAGGGCCCACCAGCTAGAGGCAGAACAGTCTTGCGTGGGAAACACGACCCCACCCCTCCTTGGATGTGTGGCTGATGCTGCAACTTCTCTAGCCTCAGTTGCTTCCTCGGTCAGTATGGATGATAGAAAAACCAACCTCACTGGGAGAGGCTGGGATGAGATCATCCATCTAAGGCCCTGAGCACAAGGGCTGGCACCTAGGAGGTCCTCCACATTCCCCAAATCCTGTGGGAACTAACTTCGTGTTCACAAATGGACTTTGCAATAAAGTGTACAAAAGTCATTTTGGAATTTCTCATGCTGTATTTCAGGGCATTTGTGAATGAAGCAGTAAGTTTTAAACGCCTGTATTGCATGTTTTCTCATACCTAGGATGCTGGTCTCAAATATTTCTTCATGTTAATGTATTTTTTTTCCTCATCTCGCTGCCTCAACTCATATTTCTTATCCCCTCAGTCCTAATGCTTAAGCCTAGACTTTGGGAGAATAACAGGAACTGAGACTATCATTGTATTATTTGTTTTTTTAGATTAAAGTTTCTTTTCTGACTCCCTATAATCTTGCCTTTCACACATGCCGGTGGGCTATTCAAGTTTAGGCAGTGCATCCCTTTCATTTCTCCGTATCTCCTTCCCCCGGCTTGTCATCTGGAAGGAAGCTTGTCCGTTTTCAGTCAGCTCACATGAGATGATTGTTAATTTATACCTGAGTGACAGCTGACGTGGCTCAGCCTTTCCCAGTGTTCCCTCGGGCTCCTGTGTCAGCCAGGATCACCCGCTCCTCTCCATCTCTCTCTCTCCATTACTTCTCTTCATAGTCACTCACAGAAGGCAAACTACTTCACAATCCCCATATGTAGTGGGCCTCCCTCTAGGACTCCTCCAGCCTCACAGCAGGGCATCTCCCCTTCCCCAGTCTCTGGGTTCCCTCCAAGGTTGTCAAGGCAGTGTCCTTACCCACTGGACCACCAGGGGAAGCCCTGCTCATTATTTTTTTTAAACCCCAATTTAAACCCAATCCTTGCGTAAGATGTGATTTCCATGTTGTCGTTATTTTTGTGTCTTGTGAGCAGCTGGGCATCAAGCTTCCTCTGGACACCAAGGGCCCACCAGCTAGAGGCAGAACAGTCTTGCGTGGGAAACACGACCCCACCCCTCCTTGGATGTGTGGCTGATGCTGCAACTTCTCTAGCCTCAGTTGCTTCCTCGGTCAGTATGGATGATAGAAAAACCAACCTCACTGGGAGAGGCTGGGATGAGATCATCCATCTAAGGCCCTGAGCACAAGGGCTGGCACCTAGGAGGTCCTCCACATTCCCCAAATCCTGTGGGAACTAACTTCGTGTTCACAAATGGACTTTGCAATAAAGTGTACAAAAGTCATTTTGGAATTTCTCATGCTGTATTTCAGGGCATTTGTGAATGAAGCAGTAAGTTTTAAACGCCTGTATTGCATGTTTTCTCATACCTAGGATGCTGGTCTCAAATATTTCTTCATGTTAATGTATTTTTTTTCCTCATCTCGCTGCCTCAACTCATATTTCTTATCCCCTCAGTCCTAATGCTTAAGCCTAGACTTTGGGAGAATAACAGGAACTGAGACTATCATTGTATTATTTGTTTTTTTAGATTAAAGTTTCTTTTCTGACTCCCTATAATCTTGCCTTTCACACATGCCGGTGGGCTATTCAAGTTTAGGCAGTGCATCCCTTTCATTTCTCCGTATCTCCTTCCCCCGGCTTGTCATCTGGAAGGAAGCTTGTCCGTTTTCAGTCAGCTCACATGAGATGATTGTTAATTTATACCTGAGTGACAGCTGACGTGGCTCAGCCTTTCCCAGTGTTCCCTCGGGCTCCTGTGTCAGCCAGGATCACCCCGCTCCTCTCTCCATCTCTCTCTCTCTCTCCATTACTTCTCTCCTTCATAGTCACTCACAGAAGGCAAACTACTTCACAATCCCCATATGTAGTGGGCCTCCCTCTAGGACTCCTCCAGCCTCACAGCAGGGCATCTCCCCTTCCCCAGTCTCTGGGTTCCCCTCCCCCTTACTTCCCTTCCCACCATCCAGTCCCACCTGCTCCCCGGGACCTCACATCTCTCAGCAAGGTCCATCCCCTCCAGCCCACAGGGCAGCGCTGCTGCTTCTCCCAGACTCAGGGAGATGCCAGCAGGGAGGCCGGCAGTTACAGGCCACAGCAGAGCTTTGTCACTGATGAGAACTCCGCCAGTCGTCTGGGAGTCCGACTGATAATGTCTGAGATGAAGCCACACTGACCTCCCTCCTGGAGTCCACACACTGACCTCCTCCCTCTGCCCCTCACTTGTCTCCATCTCCCAGAATCTCCGACCTGTGGATTGATCTGCAGGACCTGATCTTCCCGCTGCTGCTCACATGCAGCACCCAGGGAGGACCTGGCCCACAGGACACAGTCAGAATCGTCAGTAGAAAGAGTGAACGTCAGGGAAATTGGGGAGGGGGCCAAGGTCCCAGCTCTACCATCCATGTCATCCTAAGAACTTGCTGCTCAGCATCACCCTAAGAACTTGCTGTGGGTCACTTGCCACAAGACACAGAAGATATTCTGGGATCAATCCTAGAGCTGGTGCAGCGAGTGATGACAAGGGAAACAGAGAAATTTCCTAATTACAAGAGAAATAACTGGTGTGTGGTTCAAAAGAAAGATGACCTTCCCAAGAATCTTTAGAAAGTGTGTGACAGAACCTGAATGGCTTTCTTAACAAATGAAACCTTCAGGTGTACCAATCCCTTTAGCATAAGTTGTAAAGTTTTCTGACTCCCTATAATCTTGCCTTTCACACATGCCGGTGGGCTATTCAAGTTTAGGCAGTGCATCCCTTTCATTTCTCCGTATCTCCTTCCCCCGGCTTGTCATCTGGAAGGAAGCTTGTCCGTTTTCAGTCAGCTCACATGAGATGATTGTTAATTTATACCTGAGTGACAGCTGACGTGGCTCAGCCTTTCCCAGTGTTCCCTCGGGCTCCTGTGTCAGCCAGGATCACCCCCTCCTCTCTCCATCTCTCTCTCTCTCCATTACTTCTCTCCTTCATAGTCACTCACAGAAGGCAAACTACTTCACAATCCCCATATGTAGTGGGCCTCCCTCTAGGACTCCTCCAGCCTCACAGCAGGGCATCTCCCCTTCCCCAGTCTCTGGGTTCCCCTCCCCCTTACTTCCCTTCCCACCATCCAGTCCCACCTGCTCCCCGGGACCTCACATCTCTCAGCAAGGTCCATCCCCTCCAGCCCACAGGGCAGCGCTGCTGCTTCTCCCAGACTCAGGGAGATGCCAGCAGGGAGGCCGGCAGTTACAGGCCACAGCAGAGCTTTGTCACTGATGAGAACTCCGCCAGTCGTCTGGGAGTCCGACTGATAATGTCTGAGATGAAGCCACACTGACCTCCCTCCTGGAGTCCACACACTGACCTCCTCCCTCTGCCCCTCACTTGTCTCCATCTCCCAGAATCTCCGACCTGTGGATTGATCTGCAGGACCTGATCTTCCCGCTGCTGCTCACATGCAGCACCCAGGGAGGACCTGGCCCACAGGACACAGTCAGAATCGTCAGTAGAAAGAGTGAACGTCAGGGAAATTGGGGAGGGGGCCAAGGTCCCAGCTCTACCATCCATGTCATCCTAAGAACTTGCTGCTCAGCATCACCCTAAGAACTTGCTGTGGGTCACTTGCCACAAGACACAGAAGATATTCTGGGATCAATCCTAGAGCTGGTGCAGCGAGTGATGACAAGGGAAACAGAGAAATTTCCTAATTACAAGAGAAATAACTGGTGTGTGGTTCAAAAGAAAGATGACCCCTTCCCAAGAATCTTTAGAAAGTGTGTGAAAAGTACAGAACCTGAAAGCTGGCTTTCTTAACAAATGAAACCTTCAGGTGTACCATTTTCATAGGACACAAACAACCTTTTAGAAAATGACCTCGGCATATCACCTGTTCTCCGATTTCCTTTGCTCACCATTTCTAGGAGGTTGATCTGTTGATTCTTCGCCAAGCTTGCTAAGCCAAGGACAGCGTTGCACTCTATATACAGTTAATTAATTAATTAATTAATTACAAACAGGTGATTAGCTTTCAAGATTCTAGTTCATGGGGGTGGTGACTTGGGACTGACTTCCCTTGTCCCATGGAGTAGAAAATGGCAACCCACTCCAGGATTCTTGCCTGGAACATTTCATGAACAGAGGAGCCTAGTGGCCTACAGTCCATGGGGTCTCATAGAGCCTGACATGACTGAGGCCGCATGCAGCAACAGCAGCAGCCCCTTGTCCTATGGTAAGGTAAATTTTGGCAGCTGAGTCTTCTCTTTTTTGTAATGCAAGTTGCCTGACTTAAGCTTTGACGGCCAAAGCATCCACTTCAAAGAGGTATCCATTTCAAAGAGGCATCCACTTCAAAGATGGCTATCTCAAATAAACACAGTGCCAGCCATAAAGAGTCAGGCCATCTCTTTTCACTGGGGCTCCTTTGTTGTAAAGATCTTGGTTGATTTTGACAGCTGACCATTTGGGTCACTTGCTTTTCTCTTCTTGAGCTTTAAATTCCCACTCTCATTTTTTTTAACACTAAAAACATTTTTATATTGGGGTATAGCTGATTATCATTCTTATATTTTAAATTTACCAGTAGTGAGCCCTCAAATCTGAAGACCCCCTCAGCCTGACCACAATGAAAGCAGAACCCCAGACCCATAATATCTCTACCCATGACCTTGTGGTGTGGTCCTGAGTGTGCCATGTCTTTTCTAGATCCTGTAAGTAATAAACATTTTTCCCCCAAAGTTCCCTGATGGCCTAAAGGGCATCCTGTAATCATAATAAGAACCACAAGGGCAGGTCCAGCCACAAAATGGTTTTTGATAGGCGAGGAGCAGTACATATCATCTCCCTCTCAGGTACTAGTGAACACTGCCGACCTTTCCTACCGGGCATCTGCACTCACTCGTTCTTCTCATCACATCTTATATTCATCAAACAAGGCTCTGCTCCAACACCTTGCATATATACCTGGCCTCAGGTGCAGAAGCGTTCCAGTCTCTGGCAAGCTGAAGGTCAGTTTTTTCTACTTCCAGAAACACAACCATCTGTATGGTTTCCTATTGCTGACCTAACCAGTTACTACAAACTTAATGGCTTAGACAACACAAACTTATTTTATCTCACAGATCTGTGGGTTAGAAGCCTGACATGGGTCTCACTGGGCTAAAATCAGTGTCTGGAGGTGGTCTTTCTTCCTGGAAGCTCAAGGGGAAGACCTACTACCTTATGCTTCCAAGTTGCTGGTGGAAGTCAATTCCTTGTGGTTGTAGGACTGAGATTCCTGTTTCTGCCTGACTTTCATATGAAACCTCCCCCAGTCCATGGGGTTCTCATAGAGCCTGACATGACTGAGGCCGCATGCAGCAACAGCAGCAGCCCCTTGTCCTATGGTAAGGTAAATTTTGGCAGCTGAGTCTTCTCTTTTTTGTAATGCAAGTTGCCTGACTTAAGCTTTGACGGCCAAAGCATCCACTTCAAAGAGGTATCCATTTCAAAGAGGCATCCACTTCAAAGATGGCTATCTCAAATAAACACAGTGCCAGCCATAAAGAGTCAGGCCATCTCTTTTCACTGGGGCTCCTTTGTTGTAAAGATCTTGGTTGATTTTGACAGCTGACCATTTGGGTCACTTGCTTTTCTCTTCTTGAGCTTTAAATTCCCACTCTCATTTTTTTTAACACTAAAAACATTTTTATATTGGGGTATAGCTGATTATCATTCTTATATTTTAAATTTACCAGTAGTGAGCCCTCAAATCTGAAGACCCCCTCAGCCTGACCACAATGAAAGCAGAACCCCAGACCCATAATATCTCTACCCATGACCTTGTGGTGTGGTCCTGAGTGTGCCATGTCTTTTCTAGATCCTGTAAGTAATAAACATTTTTCCCCCAAAGTTCCCTGATGGCCTAAAGGGCATCCTGTAATCATAATAAGAACCACAAGGGCAGGTCCAGCCACAAAATGGTTTTTGATAGGCGAGGAGCAGTACATATCATCTCCCTCTCAGGTACTAGTGAACACTGCCGACCTTTCCTACCGGGCATCTGCACTCACTCGTTCTTCTCATCACATCTTATATTCATCAAACAAGGCTCTGCTCCAACACCTTGCATATATACCTGGCCTCAGGTGCAGAAGCGTTCCAGTCTCTGGCAAGCTGAAGGTCAGTTTTTTCTACTTCCAGAAACACAACCATCTGTATGGTTTCCTATTGCTGACCTAACCAGTTACTACAAACTTAATGGCTTAGACAACACAAACTTATTTTATCTCACAGATCTGTGGGTTAGAAGCCTGACATGGGTCTCACTGGGCTAAAATCAGTGTCTGGAGGTGGTCTTTCTTCCTGGAAGCTCAAGGGGAAGACCTACTACCTTATGCTTCCAAGTTGCTGGTGGAAGTCAATTCCTTGTGGTTGTAGGACTGAGATTCCTGTTTCTGTCTGACTTTCATATGAAAGTCTTTCCACCTGCTAGGGGTCATGTATGTGCCTTGGCTCACAGCCCCTTGCTCCATCTTCAGAGCCAGCAATAGTGGGCGCATCTCTCTGGCACTTCAGATCTCTCCTCCTTCTTCTGCCTCATCCCTCTGGCCCAGAGAAGAAAGGTTATCCTATTCACCTGGTTCATCCAAGATGCTCTCCCCATCTCAGGATCTTAGTCACATCTACAAAACCCCATGGTAACATGGTCACAGATTTTGGCAATTAGGCGTACACATTTTGTGGGGACTATTACTCTGCCTACAATTACCATCAAGGACTTGAATATGATTAATGCTACTCTCTTTCCCTGCACTTGATGTTTGCTGTGATTTGTTAAATTTCCTGTCTGATTGTGGAGACCGAACAGTGGGAGGGAGTAACATGGAAACCTATACTGTCATGTGTAGAAAAGATAGCTATTGTCATTGTGCTAGGGGAATAGGAGTACCTACAACCACTTGGAGCAATGGTCTGGAGGAATGGGAGAGTGGAAATGAGTGGGGGCAGGGTCAAGGGATATGCATATGAATGATCTGGGAACATACATGTACAAAAATAGATAAATAAATAAATAAATAAAAAATTTCCTGTCTGTCTACCTCATCTGACTTGAAAGCCATTCCTTCTCAAGGTCAAGAACAGTCTCAAACTGATTCGAAGTTGGACTCCCTAGGATACACTAGAGCAGGTGGTTACAGGATACAATGGTCCAGGTGGGGCTGGGCGAGCTGGTAACACATCTCCACTGCTCAGCAAGTGCCCATGTGGGAATGGAACCTGAGGGTACCAGAGTCCTGACTGTTCAAAATAATACAGAAATCAGAATTTCACACTAAACTGCTCGGTTTTCGAGGTGATATTGACATAACATAGAGCAACCATTTTAATTGCTGACCTAACCAGTTACTACAAACTTAATGGCTTAGACAACACAAACTTATTTTATCTCACAGATCTGTGGGTTAGAAGCCTGACATGGGTCTCACTGGGCTAAAATCAGTGTCTGGAGGTGGTCTTTCTTCCTGGAAGCTCAAGGGGAAGACCTACTACCTTATGCTTCCAAGTTGCTGGTGGAAGTCAATTCCTTGTGGTTGTAGGACTGAGATTCCTGTTTCTGTCTGACTTTCATATGAAAGTCTTTCCACCTGCTAGGGGTCATGTATGTGCCTTGGCTCACAGCCCCTTGCTCCATCTTCAGAGCCAGCAATAGTGGGCGCATCTCTCTGGCACTTCAGATCTCTCCTCCTTCTTCTGCCTCATCCCTCTGGCCCAGAGAAGAAAGGTTATCCTATTCACCTGGTTCATCCAAGATGCTCTCCCCATCTCAGGATCTTAGTCACATCTACAAAACCCCATGGTAACATGGTCACAGATTTTGGCAATTAGGCGTACACATTTTGTGGGGACTATTACTCTGCCTACAATTACCATCAAGGACTTGAATATGATTAATGCTACTCTCTTTCCCTGCACTTGATGTTTGCTGTGATTTGTTAAATTTCCTGTCTGATTGTGGAGACCGAACAGTGGGAGGGAGTAACATGGAAACCTATACTGTCATGTGTAGAAAAGATAGCTATTGTCATTGTGCTAGGGGAATAGGAGTACCTACAACCACTTGGAGCAATGGTCTGGAGGAATGGGAGGGGGGGAACTGAGTGGGGGGAGGGTCAAGGGATATGCATATGAATGATCTGGGAACATACATGTACAAAAATAGATAAATAAATAAATAAATAAAAAATTTCCTGTCTGTCTACCTCATCTGACTTGAAAGCCATTCCTTCTCAAGGTCAAGAACAGTCTCAAACTGATTCGAAGTTGGACTCCCTAGGATACACTAGAGCAGGTGGTTACAGGATACAATGGTCCAGGTGGGGCTGGGCGAGCTGGTAACACATCTCCACTGCTCAGCAAGTGCCCATGTGGGAATGGAACCTGAGGGTACCAGAGTCCTGACTGTTCAAAATAATACAGAAATCAGAATTTCACACTAAACTGCTCGGTTTTCGAGGTGATATTGACATAACATAGAGCAACCATTTTAAGCTGAACAATTCAATGGCATTTAAAGCACTATGCAACCACCATCTCTTTCTAGCCCACAAACATTTTGGATTATCACCCCAAGATAAAATCTCATACCCATTAGGCATTTTCTCACCATCTCCCACCCCTCCATCCAGCAAATACCAATGTGCATTCTGTCTGTCTAAATTTTCCTATTCTGGACATTTCATATAAATGGAATTATAGGATATGTGACCTTTTATGTCTGGATTCTTTCATTTGGTATAGGTTTTGAAAGTTCATCTTCACTGTAGCATGTATCAGTACTTCTTAAGACTGAATAATATTATACTATTAACTTTAACATACATGGGTATACCACAGTTTGTTCACCTGTTCATTCTTTGATGGACATTTGGGCTGTTTCCACCTTTTTGCTAGGAGGTCATGTTGCCACTATGAACATTCAGGTTCAAATGCTTTGTCTGAGAACCTAATTCAGTTCTTTTCAGTCTATACCTGGGACTGAAATTGTTGGATCATACATTAGTCTACGTTTAACTTCTTGAAGAATCATCACGATTGTTTTCCACAGCTGTCAAACCATTTTTTACATTTCCACCAATGGGCTTCCCAGGCGGTGCTAGTGGTAAAGAATCCACCTGCCGATGCAAGAGACATAACAGACATGGATTTGATCCCTGGGTCTGGAGGATGTCTTGGAGGAGGACATGGCAATGTACTCCAGCTCTTGCCTGGAGAGGAGCCTGGAGGGCCACAGTCCATGGGATGGCAAAGAGACATGACTGAAGTGCCCGGAGATACATGCACAGTAATATACAAAGTTTCATTTCTACATAACCTTGCCAAAGCTTCCTTTTGGAAATGGAATGGTAGCTCACTATGGTTTTCATTGGAGTATCACCAAAGACAAATGGTGTTGAGCATATTTTTATGTACTAATTATCCATATATATATATATATATATATATATATATATATATATATATATCTTTTTTTGGAAAATTGCATATTTTTTAAATTGGGTTCTTAACTATTCTGCGGTTTCAAATTTCTTTCTATATTGTGGATATATATGCGTGTGCTCAGTGACTCAGTCGTATCCAGCTCTTTGCAACCCCACAAACTGTAGCCCGCTAGGCTCCTCTGTCCATGGAATTTTCCAGGCAAGAATACTGGAGCGGGTTGCCATTTCTTCCTCTGGGGATTTCCCCAACCCTGGGATTGAACCTGTGTCTCTTGCATCTCCTGCATTGGCAGACAGGTTCTTTACCACTGCGCCACCTGGGAAGCCCTCATATACTGTGGATATCAGACACCTATCAAATATGTGGTTTGCAAATATTTTTCTATTCTGTAGGTTGTCTCTTCAGTTTCTTGATAACATTCTTTAAAGTACAAATGGTTTTAAATTTTTAAAAATTTTTGGTCTCTTTTGTTGTTTTTCTTAAGACTGTTTTCCCAAAAAAGGTCACCTGTTTATTCTTTGATGGACATTTGGGCTGTTTCCACCTTTTTGCTAGGAGGTCATGTTGCCACTATGAACATTCAGGTTCAAATGCTTTGTCTGAGAACCTAATTCAGTTCTTTTCAGTCTATACCTGGGACTGAAATTGTTGGATCATACATTAGTCTACGTTTAACTTCTTGAAGAATCATCACGATTGTTTTCCACAGCTGTCAAACCATTTTTTACATTTCCACCAATGGGCTTCCCAGGCGGTGCTAGTGGTAAAGAATCCACCTGCCGATGCAAGAGACATAACAGACATGGATTTGATCCCTGGGTCTGGAGGATGTCTTGGAGGAGGACATGGCAATGTACTCCAGCTCTTGCCTGGAGAGGAGCCTGGAGGGCCACAGTCCATGGGATGGCAAAGAGACATGACTGAAGTGCCCGGAGATACATGCACAGTAATATACAAAGTTTCATTTCTACATAACCTTGCCAAAGCTTCCTTTTGGAAATGGAATGGTAGCTCACTATGGTTTTCATTGGAGTATCACCAAAGACAAATGGTGTTGAGCATATTTTTATGTACTAATTATCCATATATATATATATATATATATATATATATATATATATATATATCTTTTTTTGGAAAATTGCATATTTTTTAAATTGGGTTCTTAACTATTCTGCGGTTTCAAATTTCTTTCTATATTGTGGATATATATGCGTGTGCTCAGTGACTCAGTCGTATCCAGCTCTTTGCAACCCCACAAACTGTAGCCCGCTAGGCTCCTCTGTCCATGGAATTTTCCAGGCAAGAATACTGGAGCGGGTTGCCATTTCTTCCTCTGGGGATTTCCCCAACCCTGGGATTGAACCTGTGTCTCTTGCATCTCCTGCATTGGCAGACAGGTTCTTTACCACTGCGCCACCTGGGAAGCCCTCATATACTGTGGATATCAGACACCTATCAAATATGTGGTTTGCAAATATTTTTCTATTCTGTAGGTTGTCTCTTCAGTTTCTTGATAACATTCTTTAAAGTACAAATGGTTTTAAATTTTTAAAAATTTTTGGTCTCTTTTGTTGTTTTTCTATCTATTTGTTTTCATTCATCTTTATTCTTTGACCTGTGTGGGCCTCTGATTGCAGTGGCCTCTCTCACTGCAGAGCACTGGCTCTGGGTGCATGTGCTCCAGAGAGCTGACTCATAACTGGACACACTGGTCCAGCCGCTCCACAGCACGTGGGATCTTCCTGGGCCAGGGATCAAACCGGTGCCCCTTGCACTACAAGGAAGAGTCTTTATCCACTGGACCACCAGGGAAGCTCTGTTTTAAATTTTGATGAAATCCTGTTTATGTTTTCCTTTGTAACTCACGCTTTGGGTGACCCTGGTTAAGAAACCATTGCCTTCATATGGTGGGCGTGCAAGGAGATGAATAAGGCTTCATCTTCATCAGGGTTCAGGAGGCTGTAACAGTGACCCCCGAACACCTGGGCTGGAGCTGAATGGCACCCACCCAACATCCACCTCAGGTTCCCCCTGGCGCCCTCCCCATCGCCCCCTCCTCCAATATCGTGTGCACGACACTGGTCACAGCATCCTTGTGATGTATGTGAGCACAGTCCTGTCCTGTATCCCCACTGATTGCAGAACCAGGACCAGTGCTGGGACGAGGGGGGAGCGTGGGTGAAACAGCACCTGGCAGGCTGGTGGGAGGCTGAGATCCCACAGATGAACACCTCTCACCAGTGCTGGTTATTTCCACGCTCAGCGCCAGAGCCTGTTCTCCAGGGGGGTGCGTGGGTGAAATCAGCACCTGGCACTGGTGGGAGGCTGAGATCCGTGTGCTCAGTGACTCAGTCGTATCCCGCTCATTGCAACCCCACAAACTGTAGCCCGCTAGGCTCCTCTGTCCATGGAATTTTCCAGGCAAGAATACTGGAGCGGGTTGCCATTTCTTCCTCTGGGGATTTCCCCAACCCTGGGATTGAACCTGTGTCTCTTGCATCTCCTGCATTGGCAGACAGGTTCTTTACCACTGCGCCACCTGGGAAGCCCTCATATACTGTGGATATCAGACACCTATCAAATATGTGGTTTGCAAATATTTTTCTATTCTGTAGGTTGTCTCTTCAGTTTCTTGATAACATTCTTTAAAGTACAAATGGTTTTTAAATTTTTAAAAAATTTTTGGTCTCTTTTGTTGTTTTTCTATCTATTTGTTTTCATTCATCTTTATTCTTTGACCTGTGTGGGCCTCTGATTGCAGTGGCCTCTCTCACTGCAGAGCACTGGCTCTGGGTGCATGTGCTCCAGAGAGCTGACTCATAACTGGACACACTGGTCCAGCCGCTCCACAGCACGTGGGATCTTCCTGGGCCAGGGATCAAACCGGTGCCCCTTGCACTACAAGGAAGAGTCTTTATCCACTGGACCACCAGGGAAGCTCTGTTTTAAATTTTGATGAAATCCTGTTTATGTTTTCCTTTGTAACTCACGCTTTGGGTGACCCTGGTTAAGAAACCATTGCCTTCATATGGTGGGCGTGCAAGGAGATGAATAAGGCTTCATCTTCATCAGGGTTCAGGAGGCTGTAACAGTGACCCCCGAACACCTGGGCTGGAGCTGAATGGCACCCACCCAACATCCACCTCAGGTTCCCCCTGGCGCCCTCCCCATCGCCCCCTCCTCCAATATCGTGTGCACGACACTGGTCACAGCATCCTTGTGATGTATGTGAGCACAGTCCTGTCCTGTATCCCCACTGATTGCAGAACCAGGACCAGTGCTGGGACGAGGGGGGAGCGTGGGTGAAACAGCACCTGGCAGGCTGGTGGGAGGGCTGAGATCCCACAGATGAACACCTCTCACCAGTGCTGGTTATTTCCACGCGTCAGCGCCAGAGCCTGTTCTCCAGGGTCTGCGAGATGAGTTTTCCTGTGATCACTCCAGGTGGGAAATGTGCATCATCCATGGTGATCAACGGAAACCACTTGCATTCATTTATAAACCTGGGCGCTGACTGGTAGCAGACGTGAAACAGTCCAACAGTCCGTGTAAAGTCCAAATGTGATTTGGAATATTTATTTCAGTTAGTCTCTTCTAAATTTATTTCTACTGTGTATACCTTTAAATATGAGTGTCCCTTCTAAGAAAATTTGTTTTAATATTTATTGTTTTCTGAACATTTAACAACTTAAATAGCTGTGTTTCCTCCCTCTGCCCGCCCACCACCACCCCCTTTTACTGACCTAACTGAAAACCTGACAGGGCTCAGCAGCACACTCTCTGAGCATCATATCCCTTGTTTATAAACAGTAAACCCTCCACGTAGAGGTGAGAACACTCAGCAGAAATGCTCTAAACCATATTCACTAGTTTTCGAAAAAAGAAAAAGAAATGCCCCCTGAGAGCTCAGAAGAGCGATTAAATTGAAGACAAAGCTGAATGAAATTTCCCCATCTCTGAAATGAAGAGAGAACACTGAAGCACAAATGAACAAATAAAATTTTCAAAGACTGATTGGAAATGATAAGAGTAAACACATTAGAACTAATAAAAGAGATGTACCAGAAGCAAAGAATAAATTAACTCTAATCTTTGCAAGATAAGATGTGAGAGGAAATGCAGGCTCTGGCTGTGAGCCCTGGAACCCAAGATAACAGGACAGTAGCTTGTACAACAGATTAGCTAAACGCGGTTGTGAAGGCAACTGCATTTGCTGCCCAATACTCCCTTTCTACTATAAGAGATATCTTTGGCTAGTGCATGCAAAGCAACAGTTTTGCAGCTGTCAAATACAATCCCCTTGTCTCAGTGTCTTAAAACAACTGACCATTTCTTGCCTGTGCCTCATGTCAGTCGTAGACTGACAGGGGTGCTGGGTGGCTCACCACAGTCGCCTCAGGACCCAGTCATCATGTCAGGGCAGGGGCTGGGGGGAGAGCCCGACAAGGAAGTCAGACGCTCTGGGTTGGAAGTGACACATGGCCCTCCATCCAGCCATCTCATTATTCCAGGTGAACGAGATTAATTCCAAGACACAAGAATTAAATAAACCCTCTAATGAGGCCCTGCCCTGTGCTGTGATGGCTCAGAGGAGGGAACATCGGGGGCAGCCTGGGGACCTGAAAGAGCTTCCTGGGCAGATGGTGGGGGAGTCCTCAGGAGAGGCAGCCTCACCCATGAAGAGGGAGTCATGAAAGGCTGAGCCTCAGACGTTTCTGGAAGTGGGTGGAGGTTCAAGCACTGTGTGGGGCTCAGCTGTTGTCTTTTGGGGTTCATGCTCCTGACTGCTGATATGGATTCTCCCCAGCAGCACCGAGGGCAGATGCAGGGCCACCAGCCTGGGCACCTTCTCCAGGTAAGGACACGCTGGCCCCTGTGGGACTGTCGTCACCTCTCTAGGACCAGGACGGTTGTATCCCACCTTCCACCTCACTTCCGGGAGCCAGTCCCACCAGAATTTCTCATTCTGATTCTAGAGCCTTGTGAGCTCTGCATCTCATTAGGCAGCAATTCTGCTTTCTATAACGAGTGAAGGATCTCAGGACTGGGGTTCCGCTTCCATACACACAGACAGAGTCTGCAACTGGCTGATACCTTGGATGCCCTGTGGAAGAAAAATTTAATTCAGCTTCCATTCAAAGCTGATAATTAGAAAAACACTGAAAATGAAATAATTGAGTTTAAAAGATAACACATTAGAACTAATAAAAGAGATGTACCAGAAGCAAAGAATAAATTAACTCTAATCTTTGCAAGATAAGATGTGAGAGGAAATGCAGGCTCTGGCTGTGAGCCCTGGAACCCAAGATAACAGGACAGTAGCTTGTACAACAGATTAGCTAAACGCGGTTGTGAAGGCAACTGCATTTGCTGCCCAATACTCCCTTTCTACTATAAGAGATATCTTTGGCTAGTGCATGCAAAGCAACAGTTTTGCAGCTGTCAAATACAATCCCCTTGTCTCAGTGTCTTAAAACAACTGACCATTTCTTGCCTGTGCCTCATGTCAGTCGTAGACTGACAGGGGTGCTGGGTGGCTCACCACAGTCGCCTCAGGACCCAGTCATCATGTCAGGGCAGGGGCTGGGGGGAGAGCCCGACAAGGAAGTCAGACGCTCTGGGTTGGAAGTGACACATGGCCCTCCATCCAGCCATCTCATTATTCCAGGTGAACGAGATTAATTCCAAGACACAAGAATTAAATAAACCCTCTAATGAGGCCCTGCCCTGTGCTGTGATGGCTCAGAGGAGGGAACATCGGGGGCAGCCTGGGGACCTGAAAGAGCTTCCTGGGCAGATGGTGGGGGAGTCCTCAGGAGAGGCAGCCTCACCCATGAAGAGGGAGTCATGAAAGGCTGAGCCTCAGACGTTTCTGGAAGTGGGTGGAGGTTCAAGCACTGTGTGGGGCTCAGCTGTTGTCTTTTGGGGTTCATGCTCCTGACTGCTGATATGGATTCTCCCCAGCAGCACCGAGGGCAGATGCAGGGCCACCAGCCTGGGCACCTTCTCCAGGTAAGGACACGCTGGCCCCTGTGGGACTGTCGTCACCTCTCTAGGACCAGGACGGTTGTATCCCCACCTTCCACCTCACTTCCGGGAGCCAGTCCCACCAGAATTTCTCATTCTGATTCTAGAGCCTTGTGAGCTCTGCATCTCATTAGGCAGCAATTCTGCTTTCTATAACGAGTGAAGGATCTCAGGACTGGGGTTCCGCTTCCATACACACAGACAGAGTCTGCAACTGGCTGATACCTTGGATGCCTGTGGAAGATTCATCAGCTTCCGAGTTCATGAATCACGTTAAAATTTCAAATTTCATTAGAGCCTCAAAACTTTCCAGAGCTCCGTATAATTTATATTCAGTCCATGCACAAAGCCCCAAATCTTCACACTGATACACTCAGGTCTAACCCTTAAAATATGAAAGTGCCATTTTAAGGAGCACATTACAGGTAGGCTTGGAGAGGTATTAGTCCGTGACAGGCCTGTGAGGAGCTCCGCAGGGACTATGTAAGACAGAAGGTGGGGCAGGGTCAAGGAGCAAGGTGGTCCAGCTCCGGCCAGAACTGTACAGAGGTTGTAGTCCCCGTGGGCACCAGGCTCAGATTGACGGTCTCAAAGATGCATGTCCAGGGCCGGAAGTTGAGAAGGAAAGGCCCCAGGCTGGATCCTCTCCTCTCCCACTTCAGGATCACCATGCGAGGGCAGCTGGCAGCCTCTGGGGCACTGACCTAGACTCTGAGGCAGACACGCCCCAGCATCCACCTCTGCTTCTAGGAATGCCCCCAAAGTTTCACCAGAGACTAGTCTCCCGAGTTTAGATCACCGACCCAGGCAGAGCACCCTTGGCTCTAGGTGGGGCCGTGATTCAGGTCAGGTCGGGTAAAACCCTGTCCTGACTGCAGTGATTGGTTCAGAGCTCATCATATGATCTTCACATATCCAATCAGAGTGAGCCTCAGGACTTGTCCCAAGACCAACAGGAAAGACATGTTTCTCCGCTATGTTCTGGCTGCAATGGTTGGTTCAGGAAGGTCACGTGACCTCAACACGTCCAATCAAAGTGAGTATTAGGGTTTGTCCCAAGTCAGTAGGAAAAGGTTTTATACTTTACCTGAGCTATGTCCCGGCTGAGGTGATTGGGTCAGGATCAATTACATGATCTCCTTGGTCAGAGTGAGTACCAGGCCTTTCCTGGGGCTGATGGGGAAACCTCAACTTTGAGAGGAGGTGAGGAGGTCATCCTCCGCCGTTTTGTCACAGTGGAAGGGCCTGAAGGTGCCCAACGGCAGAGGGCGGGGCCTGCCCACAAGCTAAGACGAATGAAGTCAGAGATAAGAGACGGCAGAAAGAACTGAGTTCTGATGACATCACTGACACCCTAGCTCCAACCTGCCTCTGGGCTTCAGAGATTTCAGTTCAGGAGCTTACCCACCTACCCCATTTTTCTTGAGCAGATGTGAGGAGGATCAATCACTGTCCACTGAGGAGGCCTCATTAATGTAAAGGAGACGAAGCAGAATCAGAACTCCAGAGTATGCGGTCCAAGCTTGAACCCTCCAGCCTCGGCCTCTCCCTCTATAAAAGGAGGCTCTGGTCCGCATGGCTGCACCAGGTCCCTGCGGGCCTACGGTGATGGCCACACTGCCTGAGGGAAACCCTTCCCACGTGGTGGACTCTGCATGCAGCGGCAGGAAGTCTGGACATGCCCCCGCCAGAGTGGGAGTAAGCTGAGTTCTGAGAAAAGAAAGGGGCGTCAGGGAGGGTTGCGGTGATACAGGCCTGGCTTTGGTGATGACAGTGACTCATTTTCAATTACCTACTGAGATGTGTGGGAAGAAGCCTGAGAATCTGGAGCATCTCAAAGACTTCCACCAGTCTTCATCTTGCTGACCTCACAGCACAAGAGATGCTGTGTGACAGAGCACCCAGCTGGTGCATAGCACTCACAGAGCTAACGGGCTCGGGTTACTCTGGCCTAGATGCGACCTGTAGGTAGTAATCATACCAAAAACGCGCAGGTGTAACACCCATAAGCCTCCCCCACAGGGAACATACAGGTGGCATGGATCAGGTGACACAGGTATCACACAGGCAGCACCACAAGAACCCAAACATATAGACAACACTTGTAAGTAACCCACAAACAGCTGATAGAAGAGTCACATATATTGGCGTGTGTAAAATGTTAACACGGAGCAGCAGGCACAGGTAACATGAGAACACATATGTCCCGGCTGAGGTGATTGGGTCAGGATCAATTACATGATCTCCTTGGTCAGAGTGAGTACCAGGCCTTTCCTGGGGCTGATGGGGAAACCTCAACTTTGAGAGGAGGTGAGGAGGTCATCCTCCGCCGTTTTGTCACAGTGGAAGGGCCTGAAGGTGCCCAACGGCAGAGGGCGGGGCCTGCCCACAAGCTAAGACGAATGAAGTCAGAGATAAGAGACGGCAGAAAGAACTGAGTTCTGATGACATCACTGACACCCTAGCTCCAACCTGCCTCTGGGCTTCAGAGATTTCAGTTCAGGAGCTTACCCACCTACCCCATTTTTCTTGAGCAGATGTGAGGAGGATCAATCACTGTCCACTGAGGAGGCCTCATTAATGTAAAGGAGACGAAGCAGAATCAGAACTCCAGAGTATGCGGTCCAAGCTTGAACCCTCCAGCCTCGGCCTCTCCCTCTATAAAAGGAGGCTCTGGTCCGCATGGCTGCACCAGGTCCCTGCGGGCCTACGGTGATGGCCACACTGCCTGAGGGAAACCCTTCCCACGTGGTGGACTCTGCATGCAGCGGCAGGAAGTCTGGACATGCCCCCGCCAGAGTGGGAGTAAGCTGAGTTCTGAGAAAAGAAAGGGGCGTCAGGGAGGGTTGCGGTGATACAGGCCTGGCTTTGGTGATGACAGTGACTCATTTTCAATTACCTACTGAGATGTGTGGGAAGAAGCCTGAGAATCTGGAGCATCTCAAAGACTTCCACCAGTCTTCATCTTGCTGACCTCACAGCACAAGAGATGCTGTGTGACAGAGCACCCAGCTGGTGCATAGCACTCACAGAGCTAACGGGCTCGGGTTACTCTGGCCTAGATGCGACCTGTAGGTAGTAATCATACCAAAAACGCGCAGGTGTAACACCCATAAGCCTCCCCCACAGGGAACATACAGGTGGCATGGATCAGGTGACACAGGTATCACACAGGCAGCACCACAAGAACCCAAACATATAGACAACACTTGTAAGTAACCCACAAACAGCTGATAGAAGAGTCACATATATTGGCGTGTGTAAAAATGTTAACACACGGAGCAGCAGGCACAGGTAACATGGAGGAGGCACACATAGGCAGTATGTAGACAAAGAAATAGCATCCCACTGCAGCATGCACACACAGGACAGGACAGAAGACTTGGCTGACACTGGTGCACATGCAGCCTGCACAAATAACAGGATGCTATTGCAATTAGATAACACAGAAGCGGTATGAACACAGATGCAGACAACACAGAGAAGCAGCCCACCCAAGTGATGGCCCATGTAGCTTACACACAAATGGATGACAGGCAGTCAGTGCACAGGGTAACACAGGGGAAGACACTAGAAGAACTACTGCTGTATAGTATGCACAAGATACACACTCGGGCTGACACACGGAACTGAGGGAAGAGACTGCATAAATAAAAATGCATTAAGGCTCTCAAAAGGCATCCAGGTCAATTTCCATTTGTTAGAACAAAAAGCATGTTGTGGAACAGCTTTGCAATCAGCTTGCATTATCAACATCAGGGCTTCCCTGGTGGCTCAGATGGTAAGGAATCCACCTGCAATGCAGGAGACCTAGATTTGATCCCTGGGTTGGGAAGATGCCCTGGAGAAGGGAAAGGCAACCCAGTCCAGTATTCTTGCCTGGAGAATTCCATGGCTCATCCATGGGGTGGCAGAGAGTTGGACTCAACTGAGAAACTTCACTTTCAATAATTTCAGCAACACCCAGATCCTTTTCACACCATCTCTATCAATTCTTACTCATGGTCTCACATGAAGGGACACCTTCCTTAGTTTTCATTAGAAGTTTATAATGTTCAGATACATTGAGAGGAAAAGAAGTTTAATACATTTGTTCCTATGCGACCCGGGTAAGCTAACGGGCTCGGGTTACTCTGGCCTAGATGCGACCTGTAGGTAGTAATCATACCAAAAACGCGCAGGTGTAACACCCATAAGCCTCCCCCACAGGGAACATACAGGTGGCATGGATCAGGTGACACAGGTATCACACAGGCAGCACCACAAGAACCCAAACATATAGACAACACTTGTAAGTAACCCACAAACAGCTGATAGAAGAGTCACATATATTGGCGTGTGTAAAATGTTAACACAGGAGCAGCAGGCACAGGTAACATGGAGGAGGCACACATAGGCAGTATGTAGACAAAGAAATAGCATCCCACTGCAGCATGCACACACAGGACAGGACAGAAGACTTGGCTGACACTGGTGCACATGCAGCCTGCACAAATAACAGGATGCTATTGCAATTAGATAACACAGAAGCGGTATGAACACAGATGCAGACAACACAGAGAAGCAGCCCACCCAAGTGATGGCCCATGTAGCTTACACACAAATGGATGACAGGCAGTCAGTGCACAGGGTAACACAGGGGAAGACACTAGAAGAACTACTGCTGTATAGTATGCACAAGATACACACTCGGGCTGACACACGGAACTGAGGGAAGAGACTGCATAAATAAAAATGCATTAAGGCTCTCAAAAGGCATCCAGGTCAATTTCCATTTGTTAGAACAAAAAGCATGTTGTGGAACAGCTTTGCAATCAGCTTGCATTATCAACATCAGGGCTTCCCTGGTGGCTCAGATGGTAAGGAATCCACCTGCAATGCAGGAGACCTAGATTTGATCCCTGGGTTGGGAAGATGCCCTGGAGAAGGGAAAGGCAACCCAGTCCAGTATTCTTGCCTGGAGAATTCCATGGCTCATCCATGGGGTGGCAGAGAGTTGGACTCAACTGAGAAACTTCACTTTCAATAATTTCAGCAACACCCAGATCCTTTTCACACCATCTCTATCAATTCTTACTCATGGTCTCACATGAAGGGACACCTTCCTTAGTTTTCATTAGAAGTTTATAATGTTCAGATACATTGAGAGGGAAAAGGCCACATTCCATTTGAGGATTATTAAATACATTTTACAGTCCATTATAATACTCCATAGTGTGTATGTATGACTTAGCCCAGGTACTAGTCATGGGCCTTGTGTTGTTGTTCCAGGTGCTGAGTGGACCCAATGATGACCACCTTCCTGATTGGGTGGTCAAGAATCCATCACGCTACAAGAAAAGAAAACTGCAGGTAATATTGGAAATAGTTATTGTAGTTTTCTTTTCTTGTAAGTGTGATGGATTCTTGACCACCCAATCAGGACAGATGCAATAATTCTCAGTAAAATATTAGTAAACCAAATGCAGCATCACATTAAAAAGCTCACTCAACATTATCAAGTGGGGTCTATCCCTGGGATGCAATGGTGACTCACCATATGCAAAGTCTCCAATGTGATACATCATATTAACAGAATGAAAGAAAAAGTCATTTGACAATCTCAGTAGAGCAGAAAAGGCATTTGACAAAATTCAACATCTGTTTGTGATAAAAATTCATTAAAAGTTACAGAAGGGAAGTACTTTAACACAGTAAAGGCCATTATATGACAGACCCCCAGTTAACATCACACTCAGCAGTGAAAGGCTGAAAGCGTTTCCTGTGAGATCAGAAACAAGACAGGAGCGCCCATTCTCACCATTCCTAGTCAGCTTAGTACTGAAAGTCCTAGCCAGAGCAATTAGGCAAGAAAAAGAAATAACAGGTATCATAATTTGAAAGAAAGAAAGAAAATAATCTGTATTTGCAGGTGACACTATCTTATAATCCTAAAGACTCCTCCAAAAAGTTACTAACTCCAATTAACAAATTCAGTAAAGTTGAAAGATACAAAATTAACATTAAAAAAGTAGTATTTCTATATACTAGATTATCAGAGAAGTAAGTAAAGAAGATAATTACATTTGCAATAAACAGCAAAAACTATAAAATGCTTAGAAATAAATTTAACCAAGGAGGTGAAAGATCTCTACACTGAAAACCACAAAGCATTGACCAAACAAACCAAAGACACAAATAGGCAGAAATATATCCCAGAAGGGACACCTTCCTTAGTTTTCATTAGAAGTTTATAATGTTCAGATACATTGAGAGGGAAAAGGCCACATTCCATTTGAGGATTATTAAATACATTTTACAGTCCATTATAATACTCCATAGTGTGTATGTATGACTTAGCCCAGGTACTAGTCATGGGCCTTGTGTTGTTGTTCCAGGTGCTGAGTGGACCCAATGATGACCACCTTCCTGATTGGGTGGTCAAGAATCCATCACGCTACAAGAAAAGAAAACTGCAGGTAATATTGGAAATAGTTATTGTAGTTTTCTTTTCTTGTAAGTGTGATGGATTCTTGACCACCCAATCAGGACAGATGCAATAATTCTCAGTAAAATATTAGTAAACCAAATGCAGCATCACATTAAAAAGCTCACTCAACATTATCAAGTGGGGTCTATCCCTGGGATGCAATGGTGACTCACCATATGCAAAGTCTCCAATGTGATACATCATATTAACAGAATGAAAGAAAAAGTCATTTGACAATCTCAGTAGAGCAGAAAAGGCATTTGACAAAATTCAACATCTGTTTGTGATAAAAATTCATTAAAAGTTACAGAAGGGAAGTACTTTAACACAGTAAAGGCCATTATATGACAGACCCCCAGTTAACATCACACTCAGCAGTGAAAGGCTGAAAGCGTTTCCTGTGAGATCAGAAACAAGACAGGAGCGCCCATTCTCACCATTCCTAGTCAGCTTAGTACTGAAAGTCCTAGCCAGAGCAATTAGGCAAGAAAAAGAAATAACAGGTATCATAATTTGAAAGAAAGAAAGAAAATAATCTGTATTTGCAGGTGACACTATCTTATAATCCTAAAGACTCCTCCAAAAAGTTACTAACTCCAATTAACAAATTCAGTAAAGTTGAAAGATACAAAATTAACATTAAAAAAGTAGTATTTCTATATACTAGATTATCAGAGAAGTAAGTAAAGAAGATAATTACATTTGCAATAAACAGCAAAAACTATAAAATGCTTAGAAATAAATTTAACCAAGGAGGTGAAAGATCTCTACACTGAAAACCACAAAGCATTGACCAAACAAACCAAAGACACAAATAGGCAGAAATATATCTCATGTTTGTGAACTGGAAGGAATAAGCATTGCTAAAATTTCAATACTACTCAAAGTCATCTATAGTTTCAATGTAATTTTTAGAAGATTACAATGGCACTTTTTACATAAGTAGAAAAAACACTAAAATGTATATGAAACCACAGAAGAACCCCAAATAGCCAAAGCAATCCTGAAAAGAAGAAAACTGGAACCAAGAATACTCAATGGAGAAGAGACAGCCTGTTCAATAAATGGTGCTGGGAAAATTGGATGTTCACATGTAAAAAAATGCAACTAGATCCATGTCTTACACTGTCACAAAAATTAACTTAAAATGAATAAAGACATAAGAACTAAACCCATAAAGCTAAAAGAAAACAGGGAATTGCTCCTTAACATGAGTCTCAGCACAGAGGAGGAGGCTGCTGGGCTCAGGGTGACTGCATCATTTACAGACCTTGGAGGATGCACTACTTTCTAAGCAACTAGAAGTGGGTTGTTTTCAGAAACAAAGTCAGATTCTCAAAATTCACCTGTGTGTGTGAAAGTGGAGAAAGTCCTATTTTCAATGTGTGTGCTATAGAACAAACACCCCAGATGGGGTGGGAAGTGCTGTGGGTCAACCTTCCTGTTTAAGGCTTATAAATGTATTAGCTTATAAATGCCTCTAAGCTACACAGTGTCATCTGGAAGGGAAAGAGAAAGAAGGTTCCCTATGGTCGGACCAGAGTTCCCAAAGCTGTTTTTGAATGTAAAGCCCCTTCTTTGCAGAATGATTGATAGCTGATCCAGAGCTAGTGTAAAAGACTTTATTCTTAGTATGAGAGCTTTCTTCCAACTCCCAATCCCCCAACAGATTCTGACATGGTATTAAAAAATACCAGGTAGATTTATTTGGTCTTAAACTAATCTCAAGCAGCAGAAACACAACTGAAAGTAGCAGGGTGGAGGGCTGATATGCATCTGCACTCAGAATCCAGTGCAAAGAGATGGGTCCAGGTGCCAGGCAGGCACCTCAGTGTGTGCAGAGAGCTGGGACCACAGGGCGCCTCTCCATGAAGAGGCTGCTATCTCCGAGCCCCCACTCCTGGGAAACATAACCCGAGGACTCCATCAAGGGGACTCTCCCAGGATGCAGCGAGCACAGACCCAGCTACTGGCTCTGGAAATACTGTGACTGACCCCTGGGAGGGCTGAGACCTCTAGGGAAAAGCCGAGGAGCCAGGAGGGGCTGGCCTCAGTTCTTGATGAGTATTGACATTGAGCATCCACTGATCCAACTTACTGTAGACTTGACCCCTGGGAGGCTGAGACCTAGAGCCTGAAAAGAAGAAAACTGGAACCAAGAATACTCAATGGAGAAGAGACAGCCTGTTCAATAAATGGTGCTGGGAAAATTGGATGTTCACATGTAAAAAAATGCAACTAGATCCATGTCTTACACTGTCACAAAATTAACTTAAAATGAATAAAGACATAAGAACTAAACCCATAAAGCTAAAAGAAAACAGGGAATTGCTCCTTAACATGAGTCTCAGCACAGAGGAGGAGGCTGCTGGGCTCAGGGTGACTGCATCATTTACAGACCTTGGAGGATGCACTACTTTCTAAGCAACTAGAAGTGGGTTGTTTTCAGAAACAAAGTCAGATTCTCAAAATTCACCTGTGTGTGTGAAAGTGGAGAAAGTCCTATTTTCAATGTGTGTGCTATAGAACAAACACCCCAGATGGGGTGGGAAGTGCTGTGGGTCAACCTTCCTGTTTAAGGCTTATAAATGTATTAGCTTATAAATGCCTCTAAGCTACACAGTGTCATCTGGAAGGGAAAGAGAAAGAAGGTTCCCTATGGTCGGACCAGAGTTCCCAAAGCTGTTTTTGAATGTAAAGCCCCTTCTTTGCAGAATGATTGATAGCTGATCCAGAGCTAGTGTAAAAGACTTTATTCTTAGTATGAGAGCTTTCTTCCAACTCCCAATCCCCCAACAGATTCTGACATGGTATTAAAAAATACCAGGTAGATTTATTTGGTCTTAAACTAATCTCAAGCAGCAGAAACACAACTGAAAGTAGCAGGGTGGAGGGCTGATATGCATCTGCACTCAGAATCCAGTGCAAAGAGATGGGTCCAGGTGCCAGGCAGGCACCTCAGTGTGTGCAGAGAGCTGGGACCACAGGGCGCCTCTCCATGAAGAGGCTGCTATCTCCGAGCCCCCACTCCTGGGAAACATAACCCGAGGACTCCATCAAGGGGACTCTCCCAGGATGCAGCGAGCACAGACCCAGCTACTGGCTCTGGAAATACTGTGACTGACCCCTGGGAGGGCTGAGACCTCTAGGGAAAAGCCGAGGAGCCAGGAGGGGCTGGCCTCAGTTCTTGATGAGTATTGACATTGAGCATCCACTGATCCAACTACTTCAACTCCCGCAGAATAGACTCTGGGTGGATAAAGCCCAGGGGTTTCCAGGACATTGGGTCATCAGGACCACAGGGGAGGGATAGGACGACCAAGTGCAGCTGCTCTGCAGGCTTCTGCTGGAGCTGCTGGAAATAAGGATGATGATAGGGTCAGTCAAGCACCTCACCTGGGGCTCTGTCTCCACCTGGAATTCAGTCTCTCCTGTTCTGTCTAGGACACTGCCCATCCTCTGTAGTGAGGACAATATTGGACTCTCATAAGTCCTACCTTGATTAAAAAGTTTAAATTGACATGAAAGGGAAAGGAAAACCAGAGTTGCCTGGCAAGATGCTTCACAGGCTAGTCTGAGTAATGGCCAACTTTGTGCCAAGCCAGAGTATGTCCTGCAACCCAGATACAGTTTCTCTTGTTCTCACCACATACAGATGCAAAATTCTTCCTTAATAGGATCTGATGACCATGAATTTACCCCGATACCTTCCAACTTTCTGGGTCTCCAGATACTTGGAAGCTAATCTGTGTGAGGATGAGTGGCCAGGGCCAGTTATCAGTGGCCTGTGTTTCTGGGAGGCCGTGGGATGATCCTACTTGATCCCAAATGTGGGCCCAAACTCCTCAGTGGAAGCCCAGGCTCAGATGATCCAGAGCTGTGTGATGTTGAGTGAGTCCGTTTACCTCTCTGAAGCTCAGCTGCCCCACCTGTAAAATGGAGATGACAACATTCCTTACCACAAAAGTCACTGTAAAAACTAAATAAGTATTTTATCATCCCTGGTAAATAATATGCACTCCATGAATGCTCATGGGAGGAAGATGAAGGTGGGAGAGCTTCCAGATATACAGTATTTAAGGTCAGTCAGCCAAGTCTTCAGGTCCCTTTTGATCACTGGTGAGTTAATGAACTCATTCACACAACAAGCGATTATGGGAAAGATTCAGTCATATATACATTCAAAGTTCTTAACCTAGCCCAAGATGCACACAATTAAACAGCAGTGCCCAACAGATGTCGACTGTAAACATAACTGGGATACTGAAAGCAGGAACAACGGTGGTGATGTGATGAAGTCATAGATATGGAAGAGAATGGATGAGAATAAGGAGACTCTTAACAGAGCACCTGAAGTTAAGTAACTGCCCGTGTGACTTTGCTCATAACCTCTGGACCTAGATCAACATATCCATATAAGGAACGTTTATCAAGAACAAAGCAACCAGTGTTGTGCTTGACATCTGTCCTATTTAAGTACAAAGCTGTTCTCTGCAGCGCTGATGGTAGCAGCAAAATAAAACTGGCCAAAACACTCAAGAGAATGTAGAGACTGGGAGAGTCTTTCCCAGAACTCGCAGCTGCAAAACAAGCTACAGACACTAGATGAGTGTGTGTGGTTAAAAAAAAAAAAAAAAAGTACAATTTGCAGATAGCAGAATGAGGAACACGGGAGCAGGATGGAGAGAGCGGTGCGTGGGCTTTGTAGCCAAACACCTGGTTCCTTTGCAGGACCATTCCAGACCAACTGTGCAGCCTCAGGGAACTAGCTAAATGCCTCTGAGCCTTCATGTTCTTACGAAAAGTGGTAGAACTTCCTCATTAGGCTATTGCGTCCCTGTGTATGGAAGATAAGTCACTCAGACATGAAGCTAATCCCTATAATAATCTATTCTTGTTAACCAATTCAAATCCCCACTTTCTTTTTCTCTGCTACCAGTTTCTGAACTGTGAGATACCAACAAGACAGTGCATGAAATTTCAGGATCCTGGTCCCATCTTAATGAACTATATACTTTGGGGAATTCAAGCTTTTGCCTTTGAAAAATAGAAATTTTTCAGACAGATCAAACTGGGCGTTCTTCATTGAGATTTTTACAGGGATAAGTGAAACCTCTTGATTCCCATGAAAGACACGAAGTGAGAGAAGAAAAAATTGGTTGTTTCAAGCTGCTGGGATTTGGTGGGTTATTTGTTATTGCAGCACAATGCGCCTCCAGCTCTCGTGGCACTATGTAATATATCTTCCCGGTAGGATCCAGAACTGGCTGATTAAATTCCACCTTCCTGCTGAACATAGCTCCTGAAAGAAATCAGGTAGCATCACAGAAGAAAATAAAGCAGACACATCCCGTCCATTCCCAAGTGTGTAAGCTGAGGACTGTATGCACTCTTGTTGCTGTTCAGGTGCTCAGTCGTATCGATCGTTTGTGACCCCAGGGACTACAGAATGCCAGACTTCCCTGTCCTTCACCATCTCCCAGAGTTTGCTCAGACTCACGTCCATTGAGTCAGCAATGCCATCTAAGCATTTCATCCTGTCCCCCCTTCTCCTCTTGCCCTCAATTTTTCCCAGCATCAGAGTCTTTTCCAAGGAGTCAGCTCTTTGTATCAGGTGGCCAAAGTACTGGAGCTTCACCATCAGTACTTCCAATGCATATTGAAGGTTGATTTCCTTTAGGTGTGACTGGTTTGATCTCCCTGCTGCCCAAGGGACTCTCAAGAGTCTTCTCCAGCACCACATTTCAAAAGCATCAATTCTTCGGCACTCAGCCTTCTTTATGGTCCAACTCTCACATCGGTACATGACTACTTGGGAAAACTACAGCAGGTGCTCACCACTGCCATCCTCCCCGACTTCCTCAGGGACTCTCTAGAAGATAGGGTGTATTTTCATCCACCTCCTCCCACCACACACTCACTCGCACTGGGCCTGGCATCTGAAGGACAGTCAGTGGAAGGTGTTCTCTGGCGGCTTCAGGTGGGTCGAAGATTGGGGTAAGAGCAGGAGGAAACCTGCAGAAAAGCAGCCTCTCCAAGGGCCCTTCCCTGCAGCGTGACCTCCCTGTGCCCTGGATCAGCCTCCAGCTCCTTCCTAATTAGTAACTGCAGGTTGAGAGAGCCCAGCCACCTGCAGACTGAATGTACTTAGGCCCAGAGCCTATTCTAACCCAGTCAGAACTAAGGACACAGCTCATGAGCTGCTGATGAAATTATTTAAGACAAAAGCGACAGGAAGACGGATGGAGGCGTCAGGCTTGCTAGACCCCAAACCAGCGCTCTGCCGGCAGGGAGCTCTCATCCAGGCCTGCGGGCCTGGTGTCCTCCAGGGACCGGGGTGGTAACGGGAGCTGCCCACCTCCAGCCAAGTGCCATCAGGAAGGGACAGAGTCCAGGGTGCCAGCTCTTACAGCAGCTCAAGAAAAACCAAAGGCTAAGTGTTGACATCTCGTCCAGTTTCTCCTCAAAGACTGTGCTGAGGAAATCCAACAGGGTGCACTGAGCCAGCAGGTCACCATCTTGTGACCTTGTCTTACGGGCTGTGAGAGGTGGGTGCCCCTCAGCCCAGAGAGCAGGGCGAGGGGAGCCCATGAAGGCTCCCCGCTCAGGTTAACGGGGTCCACTGAGGCTCGTGGTGCTTGTGGGGTGGGGGAGGGGTGGGGAGAAAGGAGCACATATTCTCCAGAAACTCATATCTCAGAGTGAGACCCATGCAGGGTCATACTGAAGGACCCTGCAGAGCTGGCTGTGACTCCCAGGTAAGGTGGGCCAGGAAAGAACCTCCAGTCCAGATCCCGCTGATCTGCTTTCTTCTCTGTGTATCTTAACCCAGATGAAAGCTCTTCAACTTCACTGGCTTCAGCGGCTTGCCCTGCCCTGGGGAAGTCCAGCCTGTCCTGTGGTCCTCCATTCCCTCCTGAGCTCAGCTCCAGCAGGCCATCCACCATCCAGTGTCCCACCTTCCCGAGTTCCCGAGGCTGCTGCAGCCACCCCGTACCTGGGATAAACAGGCCCCAAGGGGGTGACAACCGAGGCTGGAGAGCCTGAGGTCGGTGGCCATGGCTGGAAATGCGGACACTTTCCACAGAGCATGTTCAGAGGGAGAGATTTACAGAGGGAGCAGTGCTGGGGGCTCCATCAAGAATAGAAACCTGAATTTATGAAATAGATAAACCTGAGAATAAGTTATCTGCCACCTCTGAGAGCTTCCATTTACAAAACACCTCCTTCTGGCACATGTTAATTGAGTTTGGAAACCAGGCTCAGGCATGAGGGTGGGTCAGCACATTGCTGGGGCACCGGGTCCAGTTCTCATATCTGCTTTGTCTGGACTCAACAAAGTCTTAACCTTTTTTTCCTTTTTTCTTTTTTTAAATTTTCATGCTTTCAAGTCACCAGGTCTATTCTCCACCCAGCCATTTCCCTATCTGGTCTCCGGGGAGCCCTGATTAAGACTCAGTCCCCCGCTGAAATAGGGAGGGATGAAGAAAGCCCTCATCGTCATAGCTCTGGCCCGCCCTGGTTATTGTACAACTGCTAAAAAGCACTGTGACCCCTTCCTTGTCAGATGCACCTCGACTACAGAAAAGGAAGATTCAGATTTTCAATAGAAGTTGTAACAGTTTTCAGTAACAAGACAATGGAAAAGGAGGCAGAGATGGTTCGTCTGCCAGTACCCATTCCCCGCTCTTTCTTCCCAGGAGTCTCCCCTCTCTCTAAGGGCCCCTCATCCAAGAAACTCCCCCCATCTAGTTGCTGTTCCAAGTCCAAATTCTCCCTCTTCCGCCTTTCATTACAGGGGAGTAATGAAGCCATTCGCTCCAGGAAGACCAATATGGGGGGGCTTGTATATTTTACTTCCAATTCTTAACCAAAAATATTATATTTTCCAACTCAAAGCATAGAATGAATCTGTTAGCTTCTTGCACAGTGAGGACTGTGAACACTAAACTATTTAGAGAAAATCAGAAACAAGCAGCAGGTCTTCAACATCTAGCGGATACCTTACAGCAAATGCCAGAATGCCAAGTGTCAATTACACAGTCTAACCCTCCTGCAGGAAAGAGTCTCACCTCCCGTCAGGACTGCTCAGCATTGACAAGAGCAAAGCTAAACAAACCAAGAGGTCTTTGCCAACAATTATCCAACAAGGCTCTCCTTCCGCTCCTGCCCTTCTTGGGGCAGACCCGTATCAAGAAGGACTTAAAGATGAAGGCACACCTGGCATACCCCATTCCATCCCCGCCTGGCCTAGCCAACCCAAGTCCCACCTACCCTGGCCTATTCCATAGGAACAGTGGCGCTCGCTGTCCTCTGAGCCAAAAACCTTGATCACCACGCTGTAGAGATGCAGGCCTTCCACCAGCATCCAGGCAAAGGCACTCAGGAAGATGTCATGTAGGAGCATGACCAGTACCTGGCACGGGGCCTAGGACAAGGCAGGGCTATAGAAGACAAGCTCTCTCAGAAGCAAGCAGTGCACCTCTGCTGTTGTCTCAAAGCACCCTACGTTGATTTTCAGGGAGAGGGGGAAGGCACCTACTGTTCACAATGACCTAATTTTCTTCCTTGTAAGTCAAGTCTTGCCCTTCTAGTGGAGTGATTTAGGGGATGACTCAGGAAGTTGCCAATCACTGCACCAGGGCCCTCTCCCCATCAGACACAGTGATTGGTTCAAGAGAGGGCAGGGACTCAGGCCTGGCCAATTAGGATAATCATCCCCACCCCTGAAGCAGGATTGGCTGGCAGGGGCAAACCACATGACCCTCCCAGTCCAATCAGGTGGATTCTGAGACTGGCAGAGCTGACTGGGAGTCAGGGAGTCTGAGGCTTTGGGACCAAGTGGGCAGGGCAGCTAGCCAACGGGGAGAGGAACCGTGCGTGGGGAAGTCCCCACAGACTAGCCAGATGCCAGCTCACAGTGGACGTGAAGTGCTCCTGTTTCCTTTAAGACTTGAGGGAAGGTGCTGGTGTGGGGATGGCGGCAGGGGCCACAGGGCACCACCCCTTTGTCTACATGGGACCCAGAGAAGAAGGACTGTGACTGTTAGCTTCTTGCACAGTGAGGACTGTGAACACTAAACTATTTAGAGAAAATCAGAAACAAGCAGCAGGTCTTCAACATCTAGCGGATACCTTACAGCAAATGCCAGAATGCCAAGTGTCAATTACACAGTCTAACCCTCCTGCAGGAAAGAGTCTCACCTCCCGTCAGGACTGCTCAGCATTGACAAGAGCAAAGCTAAACAAACCAAGAGGTCTTTGCCAACAATTATCCAACAAGGCTCTCCTTCCGCTCCTGCCCTTCTTGGGGCAGACCCGTATCAAGAAGGACTTAAAGATGAAGGCACACCTGGCATACCCCATTCCATCCCCGCCTGGCCTAGCCAACCCAAGTCCCACCTACCCTGGCCTATTCCATAGGAACAGTGGCGCTCGCTGTCCTCTGAGCCAAAAACCTTGATCACCACGCTGTAGAGATGCAGGCCTTCCACCAGCATCCAGGCAAAGGCACTCAGGAAGATGTCATGTAGGAGCATGACCAGTACCTGGCACGGGGCCTAGGACAAGGCAGGGCTATAGAAGACAAGCTCTCTCAGAAGCAAGCAGTGCACCTCTGCTGTTGTCTCAAAGCACCCTACGTTGATTTTCAGGGAGAGGGGGAAGGCACCTACTGTTCACAATGACCTAATTTTCTTCCTTGTAAGTCAAGTCTTGCCCTTCTAGTGGAGTGATTTAGGGGATGACTCAGGAAGTTGCCAATCACTGCACCAGGGCCCTCTCCCCATCAGACACAGTGATTGGTTCAAGAGAGGGCAGGGACTCAGGCCTGGCCAATTAGGATAATCATCCCCACCCCTGAAGCAGGATTGGCTGGCAGGGGCAAACCACATGACCCTCCCAGTCCAATCAGGTGGATTCTGAGACTGGCAGAGCTGACTGGGAGTCAGGGAGTCTGAGGCTTTGGGACCAAGTGGGCAGGGCAGCTAGCCAACGGGGAGAGGAACCGTGCGTGGGGAAGTCCCCACAGACTAGCCAGATGCCAGCTCACAGTGGACGTGAAGTGCTCCTGTTTCCTTTAAGACTTGAGGGAAGGTGCTGGTGTGGGGATGGCGGCAGGGGCCACAGGGCACCACCCCTTTGTCTACATGGGACCCAGAGAAGAAGGGCACAGCCTGCCAGAAGAACCAGACATGGAAGGGAATGGGAAGGTAAGAGGAAGGAAATAGGGGGAGAGAGGGGGCGGAAATCTTTTAAATGGAGAAAAAAATAAAAGAATTAAGGACAGAGTCCTGTTACTGTACCAAACTTGGGGTGAAGGGAAGTACAGCATTCACTGCAGGACCAAACAAGGAGACTGCTTGGTCTGCTCAGGCTCAAAAGACCAGAACTCCCTAATGGTTTCAGGGAAACATTTTGAAAAGCAAAGTGAGGGACAGGGTTTCTGGTGTGTGATCAGCTAGTTGCTATCCTTCTGATTAACTGGTGGTGAGGTAAAGGTAGTGTTTCAGGAGTCAACATCATGAACCTGGGTTCTAGTGCTTGTGGATGGCATGGTTAACTTCTTCAACCTGGTGGGGGCTTGAGTATCTGCAACGCAACTCAAGGACATGACTTCAAATAGTATCAAGAGCTCTTGAGGAGGAACTGAAGGTCCTTGACTTTGTTTTATGGCTAAACTATTACTATTTTGTCTTTCGTGACTGTTTTCCATTGTTTCTGCATTTTCTCACTTCTCTGATTCAACTTGCTCTTTGGAACGTGAGGAAGGCCTAGGAACCTAGGCTTCATCTACAAACAAGAGACAGGGGACACAGGGCAGGGGCTCTGTGCTCAGGAAGACCCCACAGTGTCCTGCTCAGTTGCAAACACGGGGAGCATTTCTGTCAAAGACATCAAGTCCGGTGCTTACAGTATTCACCAGTCGGGTAATCTTCAGGATAAAACTGTGTGCCTGATCCCTTGGTTTCCTGTTTGGAGTCACAAAACTGTTCCATGTGGGCACGAAGCACAGATATCAAGTGTACACAGTTTTTGTCTCCGTGGTCCCTGCACCAAGTGTCCCCATGCCTTCTAGGTCCAGCTGCTCCTTTCCCATGGCTCTACACTGGCCCCCTGCTCTCTTTGTTTTCTTCCTTCCTCTGGATTTCCTTTGGAGGATGTCCAGGGACCCACCCCTTTGTCTACCTTTTTAAGACTTGAGGGAAGGTGCTGGTGTGGGGATGGCGGCAGGGGCCACAGGGCACCACCCCTTTGTCTACATGGGACCCAGAGAAGAAGGGCACAGCCTGCCAGAAGAACCAGACATGGAAGGGAATGGGAAGGTAAGAGGAAGGAAATAGGGGGAGAGAGGGGGCGGAAATCTTTTAAATGGAGAAAAAAATAAAAGAATTAAGGACAGAGTCCTGTTACTGTACCAAACTTGGGGTGAAGGGAAGTACAGCATTCACTGCAGGACCAAACAAGGAGACTGCTTGGTCTGCTCAGGCTCAAAAGACCAGAACTCCCTAATGGTTTCAGGGAAACATTTTGAAAAGCAAAGTGAGGGACAGGGTTTCTGGTGTGTGATCAGCTAGTTGCTATCCTTCTGATTAACTGGTGGTGAGGTAAAGGTAGTGTTTCAGGAGTCAACATCATGAACCTGGGTTCTAGTGCTTGTGGATGGCATGGTTAACTTCTTCAACCTGGTGGGGGCTTGAGTATCTGCAACGCAACTCAAGGACATGACTTCAAATAGTATCAAGAGCTCTTGAAGAGGAACCGAAGGTCCTTGACTTTGTTTTATGGCTAAACTATTATAATTTTGTCTTTCGTGACTGTTTTCCATTGTTTCTGCATTTTCTCACTTCTCTGATTCAACTTGCTCTTTGGAACGTGAGGAAGGCCTAGGAACCTAGGCTTCATCTACAAACAAGAGACAGGGGACACAGGGCAGGGGCTCTGTGCTCAGGAAGACCCCACAGTGTCCTGCTCAGTTGCAAACACGGGGAGCATTTCTGTCAAAGACATCAAGTCCGGTGCTTACAGTATTCACCAGTCGGGTAATCTTCAGGATAAAACTGTGTGCCTGATCCCTTGGTTTCCTGTTTGGAGTCACAAAACTGTTCCATGTGGGCACGAAGCACAGATATCAAGTGTACACAGTTTTTGTCTCCGTGGTCCCTGCACCAAGTGTCCCCATGCCTTCTAGGTCCAGCTGCTCCTTTCCCATGGCTCTACACTGGCCCCCTGCTCTCTTTGTTTTCTTCCTTCCTCTGGATTTCCTTTGGAGGATGTGACCACACTCTCCTGGACATGAAGGGGGGTGCTGTCACCATGGTGTCCGCACCTCTAGCCAAGAGGTGGGCATGTGCTCAGGCTGTCACTCCCTCACATGAGTCTTCATGAAATGTTTGCTTTTAGCATGAATAATTTCAATCCATTTTCAAATCAAGTTTTCCTGGCAATGAATAGATGTGGCTTGCTCCCACAAAGACACCCACAGACTGTCTAAATTTGGTGTCACCTCCATCAAGTGGTGACAGATTTGGAGAGAAAGTTATTTTTAATCATGAGGAAATCAATGACTTCATTGTTTTAAACGTGGGGATTGAACCACTTTACTTCCTCCCTCGCCCCAACTCTCTGATGAGCACACTTTCTGCTGAGCTTTTACCCCACGCTGCCCACTCCCACCACCCAACAGACCCACCCACGTCACAGAGGAAGACAGCTCAGTCTTTAGTTCTCAGGGTCTAATGGATCCAGAGCAGGAAATTTTGCTCCGAGGTCATCCAAGCTCAAGGTCACACAAAGACACGATACCTGAGCATAGGAGGTAAGTGACATCAGGCACGAAGGACCGGGAACATCCTGCAGCTGCCAGCAGTCCAGGAGCTGGTGGCAGAATGTTCCAGAATAATGGCTTCAGAGCCTGAACTGAGACTCAGTCTCCAGACTCTTTGTCAGTGCTGAGCTCTCACTTGCACTCAGCGTGGCCACCTGGCATTTCTAAGATGCTGATGCCTTGAGAGGGCCATTCGTGGAGAGCTTTGGACCTTCGTCTTTAGAGCGTGGTCCCCTCATCCCCTCCAGCAGCCTGGGAAGCCTGCACCAGTCATGGGGACTCATAAACACTTTTCCGGTGGGAAGTTCTGCATGGGACCTGGGAAGCTGCCCTCCTTGGGTACCCTCAGGAGTTGTGAGCCCGGGAAGGATGTCACCCAGATGGACAGATGACCCATGACTCCTCTCACTGAAACAGACCCAGAATGCACGTGTTTGGGGAGAGCTGAGCCCAGGGAAAGCTGAGGACCGCACTTGCCCCACCCAGACTCAGGGGCCCATTCCCTCCTGACGACCAGTGCCAGAGGGCAGAGCAGAAATCAGAAGCAGAAAGGCAGGAATATGTGTGGACAAGGGCGGCTGAGAGCTCTTGTCAGCCTAGAGCATGGGCCAGCACCACCCAGGGAGAGCCCCAACCCTGGATCTGCCATTAAACCCTTCACTGTGGCCTCTGCCTGCTCCACTGTCTCCCAAAATAAACCTCCAGAAGAAGCGAGACCTGTCATTTCCCACACAGGTAGCTGCTCCACCTGCTGCTTGCACGGACTGACCATTACCCGTCTTGGTGGTGCTGGGGTCACTGTGACGTGTCCTGGGGACATGAGGAGGTGTCACCACGATGCAGTGGGGCACACAGGGAGGGGCCCCTGTGATCAGGCCAGAGGACACCATGAGGGAACCTGCCAGGAGGACAGAAACCCTGAGAGTCCTCAGGACACTGACGCCCAGAGAGGTTAAGTGTCCCCTCTAAAGATATCCAGCAAATGAACAGAGCCAGGGTTTGAATACAGACCAGCTGCCCCAGGGCCCCAGTCTCCCACCGAGGATATGTGGAGCTCGTGGACCAAGGGGGAGGGACTCAGAATTCAGAGGAGCACGAGAAATATTGGGATTCTCAGCAGGGAGAGGCTGCAAAGAAGGACAGACAGAGCTCTCACTTGGCAGGTCATCCATGCTGTCACGTGCACAGCTGTGCGGCTTCCCTCCTCGGGTGTGAGGACACGTCACTCTTCCAACATTCCCTGTGAGGATATGGGAGCAGAACTGCACCCTCTTTTGTCACAAGGGGACACAAATCCCAGAGGGGCACAGTGCTGTGTTTGCTGGACTCAGGGGTGGGTCCGGGGCAGAGGAGAAGGCAGGTGGAGAGCTCACAGAGCCTCGTTCTGATACCACACTGAGCACTGAGCAATATTTACGAGTACTTAAACCAACTGTATTCAATAATAGATAAAATCAGTTCCTCGGTCACACTGCCACAGTTTACCTTCTCACCAGCACACAGGCCTGTGACTCCCATTCTGGACAGAGCCAGAAATCAGACAGCCCAGAAAAGGTCACGTGTTTGGGGAGAGCTGAGCCCAGGGAAAGCTGAGGACCGCACTTGCCCCACCCAGACTCAGGGGCCCATTCCCTCCTGACGACCAGTGCCAGAGGGCAGAGCAGAAATCAGAAGCAGAAAGGCAGGAATATGTGTGGACAAGGGCGGCTGAGAGCTCTTGTCAGCCTAGAGCATGGGCCAGCACCACCCAGGGAGAGCCCCAACCCTGGATCTGCCATTAAACCCTTCACTGTGGCCTCTGCCTGCTCCACTGTCTCCCAAAATAAACCTCCAGAAGAAGCGAGACCTGTCATTTCCCACACAGGTAGCTGCTCCACCTGCTGCTTGCACGGACTGACCATTACCCGTCTTGGTGGTGCTGGGGTCACTGTGACGTGTCCTGGGGACATGAGGAGGTGTCACCACGATGCAGTGGGGCACACAGGGAGGGGCCCCTGTGATCAGGCCAGAGGACACCATGAGGGAACCTGCCAGGAGGACAGAAACCCTGAGAGTCCTCAGGACACTGACGCCCAGAGAGGTTAAGTGTCCCCTCTAAAGATATCCAGCAAATGAACAGAGCCAGGGTTTGAATACAGACCAGCTGCCCCAGGGCCCCAGTCTCCCACCGAGGATATGTGGAGCTCGTGGACCAAGGGGGAGGGACTCAGAATTCAGAGGAGCACGAGAAATATTGGGATTCTCAGCAGGGAGAGGCTGCAAAGAAGGACAGACAGAGCTCTCACTTGGCAGGTCATCCATGCTGTCACGTGCACAGCTGTGCGGCTTCCCTCCTCGGGTGTGAGGACACGTCACTCTTCCAACATTCCCTGTGAGGATATGGGAGCAGAACTGCACCCTCTTTTGTCACAAGGGGACACAAATCCCAGAGGGGCACAGTGCTGTGTTTGCTGGACTCAGGGGTGGGTCCGGGGCAGAGGAGAAGGCAGGTGGAGAGCTCACAGAGCCTCGTTCTGATACCACACTGAGCACTGAGCAATATTTACGAGTACTTAAACCAACTGTATTCAATAATAGATAAAATCAGTTCCTCGGTCACACTGCCACAGTTTACCTTCTCACCAGCACACAGGCCTGTGACTCCCATTCTGGACAGCACAGCACAGGCGGAGACCCTAGGGAGTGTGAGCAGACGGGGATCTGGTCTGACCTCCAGGGGGAAGAGACCCCCAGGCTGCTGTGTGGGGAGCTGATTGCAGGGGTCAGAGTAGAAGCAGAAGTCAGCGGATCTTGTGCAGGATCTAGACAAGTGGTGAGGTCCCACATGAGAATTACCATGTGGGGCTGGACAGTGAAGATATTCTAATGGTAGAACCATGAGGATTTTCTTGACATATGCTGTTTGAGGCTTTGGCTGGAAGAGTGGAGTTGACCTTCTTTTAGATGGGAAAGAATGTGAGTGAGTGGACTTTAGATAAGTCACATCTCAACCCTTGAGCATCAGACAGGCTAGGCTGGAAGTCCACAGCTCAGGAGGAGCAGAGCTTATCAGAAGGAAGGATCCTAAGAGGGGGCTGAGCAGTCAAGCATTCAGAGTTTCAAGATGGACACCTGTGTCCTGGACACAGGAACATTCTGAGCCTCAAGTTATCCATCTGCGAAATGGGAAGAATAATTCCTGACCCTTCTTCCCTAAGCTGAAATTTCTAGGGATACAAGAAGAAATAACACAGAAAGACTTGGAGGCTTCATGAAGATAAGGCATAAGATAACTCCAAGGTAAGATTATTGTTATCTTCATTGGATGCAGTCAAATTTAGTTTTTTCTTTTAATGGGTTTGGTTTGAGAATTAAGTATTAATTTATGAATCATCTGTGACAGTAAATAGACCTCCCTGGTGAAGACGGTTGCTAATCACCTGTAACCATCTGTGATTGATGAGCCAGCAGCAGGAGCGGGAGGGACGTAGTGACAGGCATCGTTTAATCACATTTCCTTGTAAATAATCCAGGGACTGGTGTCACACGTGGGGCTGGAGCAGAGTCATCTTTGCCTATCATGGAGCATATCTTCCGTGTTTGTGGGAGACAGAGATGAAGCCAAAAATCAGGAACCAAGAAGGCACTCAGAGTCCTGCTTCCAAGCCTGTCTCTGCAGGCTGAGCCATGCCTCTCTGACCATCCTGTAAGAACTTGGTGATCTTTCTAAGCACTCAGGCCAACACAGACCTGGCATGCCTTCCCTTCACCACCTTCTTGCCGAGCTGGATGGATGCATTCAAAGCATCCCCCTGTCTTTGCTATGATACAAATCTTGTCAAGCTAATTAGCTATAGGGAATTTGGGGTCTCTTTTTTTTTTTTCATTTTCAAAAGCAGTCAAACAAAATAAGCGTATATTGCGCTTGGCCCAAGGCTTTCTAATTAAAGTAAACTGGAGTGGGATCATCAAACAAAAGTAAATAAGTGATAAATGTGTGTACATATGTTCAGAAAGAAATAGCAGGAGGTGAGATGAGATCCAGTGGAGCAATCACTGGCCACAAAATGAGCACAGGGCGTGGGTCCCAGAAGCAACGAAGAGGCAGGGAGAGGAACCTTGAGTAGGGGTGAAGAGGGAAAATAAGTCTTGAGTCTTCTAAGAGGCACATGTTTGTTTGTTTGTTTGTTTGTTTAAGAAGTTCTCTCTGCCTGCTGTTGGGAGTTAATGTCTTCCTCTCTCTCTTTTCCTTCCTATAGCCTAATGTCTGCCCTGCATCAGAACACAGAGCACAGGTCATAATGGCTCAGTCAGAGTACATGTTAGGTCTGGTGTACTGTCCTTTAGGGCCTGTATGTGAGATGGTCACCAGATAATAATAATAATCTGCCCAAATGTGGATGGATCCTTGACATAGGGCAGTTTGTCTCCTGGTAATCAAGAACAAGCCATCAGAAGCGTGTGTGACACAGGGTTCCCCAAGTGGTGACCTTCAGCCATTCCTCTTCCAGAACGCTTTCTATCTTCCCATCTCTCTCCCAAATTCCTGTCACTCACCTGCCGACTTCACGCGTGTTTCCCCCTCAGCTCACCAGGTGGAATCTTCCCCAGTCACTCCCTTGAAGACCAAGCCCCATGGGGCATCGGCCCTATCCAAGGTGCTGAAATCCGCTGAGAGACCTGGATGGAGACGGTGTTTATACATGCGTGAGGATTCAGGTACAGAACTAAATGTTGTTTTAGCATTCCCTTCATGCCTTAGCCTCCAACATAATTGAGAGAAGATGTTCTGTCTAAAAGATGCTTCTGAGCAATCTTCCGTGTTTGTGGGAGACAGAGATGAAGCCAAAAATCAGGAACCAAGAAGGCACTCAGAGTCCTGCTTCCAAGCCTGTCTCTGCAGGCTGAGCCATGCCTCTCTGACCATCCTGTAAGAACTTGGTGATCTTTCTAAGCACTCAGGCCAACACAGACCTGGCATGCCTTCCCTTCACCACCTTCTTGCCGAGCTGGATGGATGCATTCAAAGCATCCCCCTGTCTTTGCTATGATACAAATCTTGTCAAGCTAATTAGCTATAGGGAATTTGGGGTCTCTTTTTTTTTTTTCATTTTCAAAAGCAGTCAAACAAAATAAGCGTATATTGCGCTTGGCCCAAGGCTTTCTAATTAAAGTAAACTGGAGTGGGATCATCAAACAAAAGTAAATAAGTGATAAATGTGTGTACATATGTTCAGAAAGAAATAGCAGGAGGTGAGATGAGATCCAGTGGAGCAATCACTGGCCACAAAATGAGCACAGGGCGTGGGTCCCAGAAGCAACGAAGAGGCAGGGAGAGGAACCTTGAGTAGGGGTGAAGAGGGAAAATAAGTCTTGAGTCTTCTAAGAGGCACATGTTTGTTTGTTTGTTTGTTTGTTTAAGAAGTTCTCTCTGCCTGCTGTTGGGAGTTAATGTCTTCCTCTCTCTCTTTTCCTTCCTATAGCCTAATGTCTGCCCTGCATCAGAACACAGAGCACAGGTCATAATGGCTCAGTCAGAGTACATGTTAGGTCTGGTGTACTGTCCTTTAGGGCCTGTATGTGAGATGGTCACCAGATAATAATAATAATCTGCCCAAATGTGGATGGATCCTTGACATAGGGCAGTTTGTCTCCTGGTAATCAAGAACAAGCCATCAGAAGCGTGTGTGACACAGGGTTCCCCAAGTGGTGACCTTCAGCCATTCCTCTTCCAGAACGCTTTCTATCTTCCCATCTCTCTCCCAAATTCCTGTCACTCACCTGCCGACTTCACGCGTGTTTCCCCCTCAGCTCACCAGGTGGAATCTTCCCCAGTCACTCCCTTGAAGACCAAGCCCCATGGGGCATCGGCCCTATCCAAGGTGCTGAAATCCGCTGAGAGACCTGGATGGAGACGGTGTTTATACATGCGAGAGGATTCAGGGACAGAACTAAATGTTGTTTTAGCATTCCCTTCATGCCTTAGCTCCAACAGGTAGCAGCTTAAAAACACATAATTGAGAGAAGATGTTCTGTCTAAAAAGATGCTTCTGAGCTAAAGCCTGGGAAGATGGTGACTTTATCTTGAATATCCACAGAAAATAATTCTGAGATGTACATATCTCTAAATCCACTCAGATGTCTGCAGACTGGAAGCCACGTGACAGAGGAAATCATACTAAGAGGTTATCAATCAACTCAGCAAGCACTTACCGAATGTCTGATCCACCACTGTGCTGGGCATTTGAGTGTTTCTAAAGAGAGCTAAGGAGTGGTTTTAAATCTGGAGGGTTCTGTATCTATAAGGAGTCAACATTAGATGTAAGTACATTAAAGACGAGAGCCTTTCAACAACTGGCAGTCAAGTGAGCCAGCCGGCTGCAGCGGGACTACAGGACAGTGGGGACCCTTTATCAGACCCATGCTCCTAGTAGGCATTTCTGCGCTCAGTTATGGCCTTGTATGGGGACTGGGGACCAGGGACCTGGACCCAGCAACATCTTTCTTGGATGTCCCTGGACAAGGTATGATTGGTGGAGAGGGGAGAGATTCCTCACTCTGCATGCTGGGCCAGTTCCCAGCAATGTGACTCCATTCAAAGCTGACCACAGGCCAGCCTCAGCAATGTGCAAGCATGTCAAGAAACTTTCGCCATTGTCTCCAGTCATTATCACCACCTTTGTGCTTGCAGGAAGAAAGGGGTTTTATTTGTTTGTTTTTCCTCCTCTTTCCCCTTGCTGCCACTTCAGCAAAGGAGCATCCAGCAATGAGATGTGCAAAAATATGGTAATATTTAAAATGAAGGATGAGAGACTTCTCTGACAATCCAAGGATTTAGATTCCACACTTCCACTGCAGGGGGCATGGGTTTGATCACTGATCAGGGAACTAAGATCCCACATGCTACACAGCACAGTCAAAAAACAAAGTGGATTTCCCTGGTGACTGAGTGGTAAAGAGTCCACCTGCCAGTGTAGGAGACATGGTTCAGTCCCTGATCTAGGAAGATCCCACATGCTGAGGAGCAACTAAGCCTGTTGGCCACAACTGTTGAGCCTGTGCTCTAAAGCCTGGGAGCTGCCCCTGCTGGGCGCATGTGCCACAACTATTGAAGCTCATGTACCTTAGAGCCCTTGCTCCATAACAAGAGAAGGCAACAAAGTGAATAGCCTACACACCACAACTAGAGGGTAGCCCCCACTCCTGGCAACTGGAGAAAAAGACCACATAGCAAAGAAGACCCAGCACAGCCAAAACAAATAATACAATTATTTGAAAAAGAACATTAAAGATGAAGTATCATGTGTTACAGGTCTCCCAGGTAGCACTAGTGATAAAGAACCCACTTGCCAATGCAGGAGCCATGAAAGACATGAGTTTGATCCCTGAGTTGGGAAGATCCCCTGGATGAGGGCATAGCAACCCACTCCAGTATTCTTACCTGGAGAATCCCACAGTCAGAGGAGCCTGGTGGGCTACTGTACATAGGGTCACAAAGAGTCGGACAGGACTTAAGCAACTTAGCACATGCACACAACATGTATGATAGTACTGCCACCAAAAAGGACCAGATATGAATCCTTATTGATGATCTACACATAAAGAGTCATTCACCTTTTTTTTTTAAGATTTATTTATTTATTTATTTATTTATTTATTTGGGGCGGGGGTTGGGTTGGGGAGGGAGGGGAGCGGGCAGGCCACTTCTATTGGTCTTTCATTTCTCTGTTTTCATCCATCTTTGTTCTTTGGCTCCTGCGGGCCTCCCATCGCGGTGGCATCTGTTGTTGCAGAGCGCCGGCTCTGGGCGCATGCGCTCCAGAGCTCCGGCTCGGTAATTGGACACATCGGTCCAGCCGCTCCGCGGTACGTGGGATCTTCCCAGGCCAGGGATTGAACCGGCGCCCCTTGCACTGCAAGGCGGTGTCCTTATCCACTGGACCACCAGGGGAAGCCCGAGTCATTCACTTGTGATGGAGACTTTAGCAATGCCCCACCACCCACTTTTAGGGGTGCAAGACTTCCTGAGATGCGCTCTGAGAACCTCTTCTTCCTGGGGGACCCAGATGGTACCAGGTGACTAGGATGACCATCTGTATGGAATGATCATCCCATTACTATGGACTTTTCTTGAGGCAGGCAGCTCACCTGCAAGGAAGGAGATGTATTGGTAAACCTTAAAAGGTTGCAAGTTTTGCTTTTTCTTTAGTTCAAAGCTTAATACTTGGTTTCATGTTTCTCTAGAGCGCTAGTTAAAATATATCACTGCTATTACATATAAAGGAGGGTAGACTTGAGATTGAACATCGTGGGACCACTTGACATCCTAAAGCTCTCCAATACTTTGATTGAAGTTTTTGGTCCACAGGTTTAGTGTGGGGTCTCCTTCTATAGAAGGCAGCACAGCAGCTGCTTAGCCCATTGTCTCTGGAAGGCACTTCCTCTTCGCGGAAAAATGGCTTTGGCAAATCTTGGACAGAATACATATGTGAAAAGCATAAGTCCTTGTACCCACTGTTTAGGGTTAATTTTTTTTTTTTTAATTATCTCTTTCCTTTCTAATTGGTTTTTTTTTTTTTTTTTTTTTTTGGCTATTCTGGGTTTTCACTGCTGCCACAGGCTCTTCTCTAGTTGCAGGGAGTGGGAGCTACTCTCTAGTTGAGGTGAGCAGGCTTCTTGTTGCAATGACTTCTCTTGTTGTGGAACTCAGGATCTAGGGCACATAGGCTTCCATAGTTGCGGCACATGGGTTCAATAGTTGTGGCTCCGAGACTCTAGAGCACAGGCTCAAAGCTTTGGCTCACGGGCTTAGTTGCTCCACAGCATGTGGGATTTTCCAGGATCAGGGATCAAACCTGTGTCTCCTGTATTGGCAGGCGAACTTTTTACCACTGAGCTTCCAGGGAAGCCCAGGATTAATTATTTTATTGTGTTCATAATCCCCATTTATTGTGTATAAATGATATCAAGAGTTTGCACTCTTCTTTTTTTTTATTCATTCATTTTCAGCTGCATCAGGTCTCAGTTGCCACATGCAGGATCTTCCTTGTGGAGCAAAGGTGTCTCTCTAGTTGCAGCATGTGGGATTCAGAGTACGTGGGCTCTGCAGTTGTGGTTCATGGGCTTAGGTGCTTCACAGCATGTGGGATCTTAGTTCCCCAACCAGGGGTCAAACCCACATGCCTTGCACTGGAAAGCAGATTCTTAACCACTGGACCCTGGGGAAGTCCCAATACTCTTCTTTATATTCCACACTATGGTGGGAAGAACCATGGTCCAAAGATACGTATAGGTTCCACCTGCAAACCTCATTTGCTCTGAGTCTTGGTCAAGTCATCCAACATCTGCTGAGACTCAGGGGTCTCATCTGAGCAATGATGTCATAACACTTAGCCTTTGGGGCTGTGGGCAGGGTTAGCAAGGATGGCAGTTGAACAGTGCTGGGTAGATTTCCATTGGTCTTCCTGAAATAAATCAAGACCCTAAGGTCCTTACTTCTCCATGTCCTCTGCCTGCCTTTTTTTTTAAAGATTTATTTACTTATTTATTTTGGGCGGGGGTCGGGTTGGGGAGGGAGGGGAGCAGGAGGGCCACTTCTATTGGTCTTTCATTTGTCTGTTTTCATCCGTTTTTTTTCCTTGGCTCCTGTGGGCCTCCCATCGCAGTGGCGTCTGTCGTTGCTGAGTGCCGGCTCTGGGCACATGCGCTCCAGAGCTCCGACTCGGTGATTGGACACATCAGTCCAGCCGCTCCGCGGCACGTGGGATCTTCCCAGGCCAGGACTCAAACCGGCGCCTCTTGCACTGCAAGGCGGTGTCCTTACCCACTGGACCACCAGGGGAAGCGGAAGCCTCTCTCTGCCTGCCTTTTGCCTGTGGAAAAACTTTAGTCAAAGAGCAAGTATAAAGAGTTCGCCTGCCAATGCAGGAGACACAGTTCGATCCCTGATCCAGGAGGATCCCACATGCTACAGAGCAACTAAGGCCATGAGCCACAGCTATTGAGCCTGTGCTCTACAGCCTTGAAGCCGCAACTATGGAGCCCATTAAAAATTTTTGAGTCCACAACATATTGTGTATAAATGATATCAAGAGTTTGCACTCTTCTTTTTTATTCATTCATTTTCAGCTGCATCAGGTCTCAGTTGCCACATGCAGGATCTTCCTTGTGGAGCAAAGGTGTCTCTCTAGTTGCAGCATGTGGGATTCAGAGTACGTGGGCTCTGCAGTTGTGGTTCATGGGCTTAGGTGCTTCACAGCATGTGGGATCTTAGTTCCCAACCAGGGTCAAACCCACATGCCTTGCACTGGAAAGCAAATTCTTAACCACTGGACCCTGGGGAAGTCCCAATACTCTTCTTTATATTCCACACTATGGTGGGAAGAACCATGGTCCAAAGATACGTATAGGTTCCACCTGCAAACCTCATTTGCTCTGAGTCTTGGTCAAGTCATCCAACATCTGCTGAGACTCAGGGGTCTCATCTGAGCAATGATGTCATAACACTTAGCCTTTGGGGCTGTGGGCAGGGTTAGCAAGGATGGCAGTTGAACAGTGCTGGGTAGATTTCCATTGGTCTTCCTGAAATAAATCAAGACCCTAAGGTCCTTACTTCTCCATGTCCTCTGCCTGCCTTTTTTTTTTTTTAAAGATTTATTTACTTATTTACTTTGGGCGGGGGTCGGGTTGGGGAGGGAGGGGAGCAGGAGGGCCACTTCTATTGGTCTTTCATTTGTCTGTTTTCATCCGTTTTTTTTCCTTGGCTCCTGTGGGCCTCCCATCGCAGTGGCGTCTGTCGTTGCTGAGTGCCGGCTCTGGGCACATGCGCTCCAGAGCTCCGACTCGGTGATTGGACACATCAGTCCAGCCGCTCCACGGCACATGGGATCTTCCCAAGCCAGGGATCGAACCGGCGCCCCTTGCACTGCAAGGCGGTGTCCTTACCCACTGGACCACCAGGGGAAGCGGAAGCCTCTCTCTGCCTGCCTTTTGCCTGTGGAAAAACTTTAGTCAAAGAGCAAGTATAAAGAGTTCGCCTGCCAATGCAGGAGACACAGTTCGATCCCTGATCCAGGAGGATCCCACATGCTACAGAGCAACTAAGGCCATGAGCCACAGCTATTGAGCCTGTGCTCTACAGCCTTGAAGCCGCAACTATGGAGCCCATGTACCACAACTACGGAAACCTGTGTGCCCTAGATCCCGAGTTCCACAACAAGAGAAGTCACCACAACAAGAAGCCTGCTCACCTCAACTAAAGAGTATCCCCCATTTCCTGCAACTAGAGAAGAGCCTGTGGAAGCAGTGAAAACTCAGAACAGCCAAAAAAAATTTTTTTAAAAGAGCAAGTTTAGGGGCTTCCCTGGTGGTCCAGTGGGTAAAGAGTCCACCTTGCAGTGCAAGGGGCACCTGCTCAATCTCTTGCCTGGGAAGATCCCATGTGTCTCAGAGTGGCTGGACCGGTGTGTCCAATTGCGAGCACATGAGCCCAGAGCAGGAGCTCTGCAGCAAGAGAGGCCACTGCAGTGGGAGGCCCACACAGGCCAAAGATAAAGATGGATGAAACTAAAGAAATAAAAAACAATAAAAGAGGCCAAAATTTAAAAAGAGCAAGTTTAATTAGAGAAGTGAGAAATGTGGAAACAATGTAAAACAGGGCAAAACACTAATAGCGTGGTCATTAAGCATTGTGAAGTTCCTTCTCAAACAGTTATAGATAATATTCTCAGTCATGTCCTGTGAGCTGTCTCATAGATACGGAAACCGTTACCAGGTGGAAGAAGTGAATTACAGGATGACCAGACTGTGGCCAGGACATAAACTGCCACAATTCTAAGAACCGGCCTCCAAGAAATGGGAACAAACTGATCCTAGAACTGAACATTAACTGTACTTAAAACAATCAAGAAACCGCTGGTCAGAACACTGATGGCCGATTTCAACCTGACTGTGAGAGCCGACTGCTGCTTCTACACGTGGACGCCTCCCTTCATCTGTCAAAGCTCTTGCCCGGGGACTTCCCTGGTGGTCCAGTGGTTAAAACTCTCTGTTCCCAATACAATGGGGCTTGGGTTCGAGCCCTGGTCAGGAAACTAGATCCCACATGCTGCAACAAAGACCCAGAGCAGCCAAATAAATAAATATTAAAAAAAAAAAAAAAGCTCTTGCCCGCTAATGGTCAGCAGGGGGTTGGGGGATCAGCCTTTGGACAGTCCACACTTCCCACACCACCCCAGTGGCCAGCATCTAAAATAAAGCAAACTTTCCTTTTCACCAACCTTGCCTCTCTATCAGGTTTTGAGAGGCTAGCAGCCAGACCCGAGTTTTCAGGAACATTCCCTGTGGCTTTGGCTTGAGAGTCATGGAGGTGGTGGGAGGTCAGAGGTGATGCAGACTCTCTATTTGTCCATTTCCTCAGAAGACAAGACCACTCTGACCTGCCCAGAGTCAGAACTCTTGACTGGGACTCTTGGGCAGCCATTGGTTTTATTCGTACATCCTTTTCATCTGCCCAGGATTTGAGTGTATGGTGTTGAAAATGGTTTGGGGCACTAAGCAGGAGTACTATACTGAACACTGGACACAGGCAGAGTTCAAAGAACTGAGAGAAATCCATTTACTCCCATGTTTCATGATGAAATGTTAGGACTTTCCTCTGAAGTCAGGAAACACATCAAAAGGTGCCTGCTGTCATTGACATGAACATTGGTTGGAAGATCTGGGTAATGCACAGGACAAGAAAAAAGTGGTAGAAATACTACAAAGGAAGAGATGGAATCATTCATATTTACAGAATAGATAATGGTCTATGTAGAAAACCCAATAGGCAACATCACAAATCATAAGGACGTAAAGAAAAATTCAATATAAAAAATCAAAATTGTCCTAGTTATCAGCTGCAACCAATTAGAAGATTCAATAAAAAAGTAATTTTCCATTTACACTAGCAGTGAGATTTTAACATACCTGAGTGAGCCTAATTAACGTGAGACATCTTTACAAAGATGACTGTACAACATCCTGGCAAAACACTGAAACTCCCTGACAGGAGGGTACAGAGATTTGCTGCATCCCTAAACAGGAAGCGACAACACTGTGGGGCACACAGAAAGCAACAACACTTTTTCCCATTTTAATCCGCACATTCAGTGCAACACCAACCAAAAGTTCAACACAGATTTTTAGAAATACTGGCAAAATTCCTCTTGAAGAGAAATGGCAAGAACACTAAATATAAGGTTAGTCACTCAGTCATGTCTGACCCTTTGCAACCGCATGGATCATAACCTGCCAGGCTCCTCTGTCTGTGGAATATTCCAGGCAAGAATACTGGAGTGGGTTGTCATTTCCTTCTCCAGGGGATCTTCCCGACCTGGAGATCGAACCCAGATCTCTTGCATTGCAGGCAGATTCTTTACCATCTGAGCCACTAGGGAAGCCCCCCAAAGATAAGAAAGGAAGAAGAGGGGGAAGGGGAGGAGGAGGAAGAGAGGAAGGAGAAGCAGGAAAAGGAAGAAGAGGAGGAAGTGGGGGGAAAGTGTTGATTCTCTCTCCAGGCTGGGCATGCAACCAAAGTGTATAAAGCGGGGAAGAGCTGAGTAGAGCAAATAGATCAACCAAGCATGATGAAAAGTCCAGAAATAGATTCATTAGCATATGTGAAATCAATATACAAAAAAAGAGATACATATGAAATCCACAGAGATTGATGGCATTACACAGTATTGAGACACTTGTCTACTATTATGAAAGAAAAACAAAATTAATCTGATTTCAGGTGGATTTCAGACCTAAACATAAAACAAAACTATAAAAAACATTGGACAAAAGAAAGTTTAACATGGAGAGGCAAAAGACCTCAGACCAGGCACAGAAAATGCAAAGGCTAAAATAAAAAACACACAAGCTTGACTACCTCGCAATTTTAAAATCCTGTATGACTCAAGATACAGTTAAGAATTGCCCACAGACCTGGAGAAAACATTCACACCATAAATAACAAAGGATCACAGATAGGATATGTCATTCCCTCCACATAGTAATATGAAAAAACAATAAAAAGTAATTTTCCATTTACACTAGCAGTGAGATTTTAACATACCTGAGTGAGCCTAATTAACGTGAGACATCTTTACAAAGATGACTGTACAACATCCTGGCAAAACACTGAAACTCCCTGACAGGAGGGTACAGAGATTTGCTGCATCCCTAAACAGGAAGCGACAACACTGTGGGGCACACAGAAAGCAACAACACTTTTTCCCATTTTAATCCGCACATTCAGTGCAACACCAACCAAAAGTTCAACACAGATTTTTAGAAATACTGGCAAAATTCCTCTTGAAGAGAAATGGCAAGAACACTAAATATAAGGTTAGTCACTCAGTCATGTCTGACCCTTTGCAACCGCATGGATCATAACCTGCCAGGCTCCTCTGTCTGTGGAATATTCCAGGCAAGAATACTGGAGTGGGTTGTCATTTCCTTCTCCAGGGGATCTTCCCGACCTGGAGATCGAACCCAGATCTCTTGCATTGCAGGCAGATTCTTTACCATCTGAGCCACTAGGGAAGCCCCCCAAAGATAAGAAAGGAAGAAGAGGGGGAAGGGGAGGAGGAGGAAGAGAGGAAGGAGAAGCAGGAAAAGGAAGAAGAGGAGGAAGTGGGGGGAAAGTGTTGATTCTCTCTCCAGGCTGGGCATGCAACCAAAGTGTATAAAGCGGGGAAGAGCTGAGTAGAGCAAATAGATCAACCAAGCATGATGAAAAGTCCAGAAATAGATTCATTAGCATATGTGAAATCAATATACAAAAAAAGAGATACATATGAAATCCACAGAGATTGATGGCATTACACAGTATTGAGACACTTGTCTACTATTATGAAAGAAAAACAAAATTAATCTGATTTCAGGTGGATTTCAGACCTAAACATAAAACAAAACTATAAAAAACATTGGACAAAAGAAAGTTTAACATGGAGAGGCAAAAGACCTCAGACCAGGCACAGAAAATGCAAAGGCTAAAATAAAAAACACACAAGCTTGACTACCTCGCAATTTTAAAATCCTGTATGACTCAAGATACAGTTAAGAATTGCCCACAGACCTGGAGAAAACATTCACACCATAAATAACAAAGGATCACAGATAGGATATGTCATTCCCTCCACATAGTAATATGAAAAAGATAAACAATCGGTAGAAATCCAGGCAAAGGATGTAAGCACACAATTTCACACAATGGGAGAGAAATTATAAATGACCAGCAAACACGAAAACTATTCAGCTCAGTAGGAATGAGGGGAAAGCATATTAAAACAAGATCTCCTTTCTCATCTATTTGATTGGCAAACATGGGCAGGACCACTGATAGGGCGTATTAGCAGAGATGTGTGGAAACAGGATTCCTATGTGCTGTTGATGAGACTGTAGTTTGAATGACCTTTTGTGGAGAGGAATCTGGGCTCATCTATCGGCACAAAGACCTCACATGTCTTGACTTCTTGGCCCCTCTGATCTAACCTGGAGAAACATCCACACGTGTGCAAAGGAAGCAAGAGTTAGAACATCCACTGAAATGCTCCCTGAAGGAGTCAGAGCTCGGAGGAAAAATGAAATGTCTTGTGATGGAGATTTGGTTCAATGCAGAGGAGCCAGCTGGTTACAGTTCACAGAGCCTCGGAAGTCTGGGGGAGGGGCTCTGGGCTGACTCCTTTGCTGTAAAACAGAGTGTGGAATAGTGTGGTTGATGGGGAGAGGTGTGCAGCTGCCCACCCAGCTATGAGGCAGTGAAACAGGGTCAGGGGGTCTGTAAGTCCCACAAGGCAGCTGTCATGGCAGGGTGGACAGCGAATCTCAAAGGACAGAGCGCCCGTCTTTCCCTGGCCAGGTCCGAACAGCCCAGTGGGCAGCACCCTGACGGGTCAGTGTTCACACCATGCTGAGTCCTGTGGAGTCATCTTACCCTTCACGAGGACTGGCTGATGGTGGACCTCAGGGATGCAGGATGCAGGCTGGGGAGACGCTGCTCCCAGGTCCCTGATGAGAGCGAGTCCTGCCCACAGGGCTCCACAGCTGGGTTCAGCATGGCCCCACCCCTCCCACATCATCTGTACATTGAAGACATGCCTCCCTGCCCAGGAGGACACAGGGTCCTCTCCCCATGCTGGAATATCAGGGTCTCCTCATGCTTGTCCTGGGCCCCAAACTCATTCTCTTCTGAAGTCTGAGACAGAGAGAGATTGCTGAGTATTTTTCAGCTCCCCTCTCTGGACGTAGGTGAAATTTTAATGAACAGAATTGACAATGCACTGGGTAGGTATGGTGTGGACAGGAGAAATCACCCCTCTGCTAAGCCAGCTCTGTGCCTTCATACATGCACTGGATCGATGCTGAGAAAACAAACGCATTCTGGGGGAGAATCCATGGCAGGAAATGCTGTGCTAATTAGCAGAGGAAACCATGATGGTCTGTCCTCTTGGGTCCCTCAGGAGGCTCTGTGGAGAGGACCTGGAGAAAGATGGGTTATAGGATTGAGTGGGAACCCCCCAGGGTCTTGAGCAGGTGCCCCCCGTAGGGAAATACACAGGGGTGTTTGAACCCCTGAAGCTTTGCTACTCAGACTGGGGTCAGTAGCCTCTGCATCACCAGTAGCTTGTTATAAATATGGATTCCCAGGCTCTCCCTTTCACATCTGCCCTTTGGTTGGCTTAGAACCCCAGGCAAGCTCAGGATACATGGCTGCCCAGGGCAAAGACCACATTTCCCAGCCTCCTTTGCAGCCTCAGAGGCCATCTGACCAACAGATTTGCATTCTGACAATGCACTGGGAGCAGAGGTCATGGGAACAACTTGTGGGTCAAGCCCTGGGAGGATGGAGAGAAGTCCTCCCTAGCATTTATCCCATCCAATGGCTGAAGGAGGCCCCGTCAGCTTAGCTCAGCTTCTTACCCGGACCCTGGAGGATCCAGGGGAAAAAGGAGCTTTTGTGAGCTTTGGAGACATCATCCAACCTGTTTCTCAGGTGGTGATCACGTAGCTCCCTGTGACTGAGCTTCCAAAGCTGTGAGACAGGGATGATGAGAGTGATGATGATGGTGATGATGGGGATGGGGATGCTGATGAAGATGCAGGCTCCTCCATGGGCGAGTCCTGCCCACAGGGCTCCACAGCTGGGTTCAGCATGGCCCCACCCTCCCACATCATCTGTACATTGAAGACATGCCTCCTGCCCAGGAGGACACAGGGTCCTCTCCCATGCTGGAATATCAGGGTCTCCTCATGCTTGTCCTGGGCCCCAAACTCATTCTCTTCTGAAGTCTGAGACAGAGAGAGATTGCTGAGTATTTTTCAGCTCCCCTCTCTGGACGTAGGTGAAATTTTAATGAACAGAATTGACAATGCACTGGGTAGGTATGGTGTGGACAGGAGAAATCACCCCTCTGCTAAGCCAGCTCTGTGCCTTCATACATGCACTGGATCGATGCTGAGAAAACAAACGCATTCTGGGGGAGAATCCATGGCAGGAAATGCTGTGCTAATTAGCAGAGGAAACCATGATGGTCTGTCCTCTTGGGTCCCTCAGGAGGCTCTGTGGAGAGGACCTGGAGAAAGATGGGTTATAGGATTGAGTGGGAACCCCCCAGGGTCTTGAGCAGGTGCCCCCCGTAGGGAAATACACAGGGGTGTTTGAACCCCTGAAGCTTTGCTACTCAGACTGGGGTCAGTAGCCTCTGCATCACCAGTAGCTTGTTATAAATATGGATTCCCAGGCTCTCCCTTTCACATCTGCCCTTTGGTTGGCTTAGAACCCCAGGCAAGCTCAGGATACATGGCTGCCCAGGGCAAAGACCACATTTCCCAGCCTCCTTTGCAGCCTCAGAGGCCATCTGACCAACAGATTTGCATTCTGACAATGTACTGGGAGCAGAGGCCATGGGAACAACTTGTGGGTCAAGCCCTGGGAGGATGGAGAGAAGTCCCCCCTAGCATTTATCCCATCCAATGGCTGAAGGAGGCCCCGTCAGCTTAGCTCAGCTTCTTACCCGGACCCTGGAGGATCCAGGGGAAAAAGGAGCTTTTGTGAGCTTTGGAGACATCATCCAACCTGTTTCTCAGGTGGTGATCACGTAGCTCCCTGTGACTGAGCTTCCAAAGCTGTGAGACAGGGATGATGAGAGTGATGATGATGGTGATGATGGGGATGGGGATGCTGATGAAGATGCTGCCTTCGGCCAGGGAGACGAGGTATGACGAGGTAATGGCAGGGTTTGGAGCATGCTGTGCGCTACTGTTTTCACTATTATTATCAATATCTCGTGTTCTTGCTGAAGTGCAACTTTCCCTTCCTGTCCTGGGCCCCTGCTATACGGCAGGAAGTGAGTTCCCATTAGAAACCTCTACAGAAGGCATGAATGTCCCTCAGGCAGGGAGGAGGCCCAGGTGGGTCCCCCAGCCCTGTTCCAAGGTCCCCCTGAGCCTGGCACCCTGGAAGGCTCATTGACATAGCAAACTCTGTTTCCTTAGGCAGCACCAAGATCATTGGTTCCCGCCGTGCTTGGCTGAGGGGAATCAGGAAGGGACATCAGCAGCGGGTGCTGCGTCACTATGTTAATGTGGTTGACGTGCCCACCTCCTGGGGAGCTGCCCCTGCAAGGAGGTGGGGCTGGGGTTCCCGGGCTGCTGCCTACACTCCAGGTGGATCTGGAGGCAGAAATAGCACAGACCCTGCACTCAGTGCCTGGCTGGAGAGCAGGCTGGGGCATCTCTCCCCGTGTTTAATAGGACTCCCCGCTCCGTCTCTGGGAATGTCTATTCCTCGTGTCTGCCCTCTTTTCTCTCAGGTTCTCTCTGCTTCTTATTGATTGGTGGAAGCCCTCAGATGCTTCTGTGCCAAACCTTTGTCTGTTAAACACCACAAACGTCCTTTCCCGTTTGCCCCGTGTCTTTGCCCTCGTGTGGAGGGGGGGTCTCACTCAGGTTCTGCAGTTAATCCCCAGCTCTGAAATGTGTTTTCTCACCTGACTCTCCCCTCTGCTCTCCTGCAACCAGTGGACGTTTCTCAACTACATGGAATTCAAGGCGAGGCTTTGGAGAACCCGAAAGCCATCAGGAGAAAGAAAGTCTACCAAAATCAATTTTCCTGGCATTTTCCTGGCAGTTTCTGTGTTGACACATTTCCCCAGGAAGCATTCGAGCTGGAGGCATTTGTAACCAGGCTGATCTTGGCCCAGAGGCTGCAGGCATCTGTCCCCGCTGGGGTCCCTGGAGCCCCTCCCAGTGGGGATGAAAGGCTGGAAGCAGAGCTTGGGGACATGGTCAGAGACCCACAGGCACACAGGCTCTGGGGTCGGAGCTGTGGCATTTAGGGGGAGACCGCAGATCCCAGCTGTCTTCTGGGCATGACCTCCCTGCTCCAGGCTGTCCCTCTCTGAGCCCCCTGCTGTCAGGGTTCAGGTCTGGGGGAGCAGCCACTGGACATGTGTGGATCTTGGGGGCTCTCAGCATTGGGGTGTTTCTTGAGGAACTGAGGGGGCAGCAGCCTCTCCCCCTCCTGCCTGGGCCCCGTCTTGGGGGGTGAATAACGCATCTCTCTGAAGCCTGTGACAAACGGTGAGGGCAGAGCGCTTGTCCTGGGCTGTGAGGGGATTCACTCCCCTACAAGCTCATGAGGGAAACTGACTAGAGCCGTGAGCCGGGCTGCCTGGGGGCACTGGGAAGGGGGAATACGAGGACCAGGGGCCCATGCAGAGCAGGGAGCTGGTGGCCAATGGAGCCAGTGTACGTGTCCTGCCCTCGCCTGCAGGGGTCCCTGTGCTCCTGTACCACCTGGTTCCATGCCTGGGGCCCCCTCCACCTCTCCTGGGCGGGCCCCCTGCCATACCCTCCAGGGGGAGCCTCAGATATGACCTGCATCACTCAGGTGGTTTCCTGTAGAGTTAAATGTTCACATTTGCATCTAAACTATTGTTGTAAATATGAAAATGTGGGGTAAAATTAATGCTAACAGCTTAAAATTTTAATTGTATTTATTCACAACATTAAATGGCAGATGAAAAAGCCCGTGACTATGGAAAGAAAGTCGTTTTGTAACAGCGCTCCTTCCTGACTCCTGGGGGGAAAC
>JAIOJX010000017.1:0-23274 GCA_022376925.1 Tragulus kanchil
TTTAGTTGTCCTGCAAAATTTGATTCTTGCTTACACATAGCTGAAGTGAAGTCCACGATTGCTCTATGGGGGGAATCCGTAAGGCAAGTTTTACAGGAAAAGCCCTTTTCTGGACACCATTTACACTCCAAAACTTTCTCAATTTACCTTGTCTTACATATTCCATTGTCTGAAGGATGCCTTGGAAGTGGCTTTTCAGGCCTTGAGTGCGACACTCTGAAGAGAAAGTTGTATAAAAGGCCATCAAGTGACATACATTCACATCAAAAAGGGCAATTAACATGGTGCTTTCCCAGCTTCTTGAAAACTGGATACAGTCTGAGATAAAGCAGCAAGTTCAGTGAGCATATGCTGAAAAGCTTAGTTGAGTTATCCTGCAAGAGCTCATTCTTGCTTACACATGGCTGAGGTGAAGTCCACAATGGCTCTCTGAGGAGAATCCAGAAGGCAAGCTTTACAGGAAAAGCCGTTGATTGGGCATCATTTACACCCCAAAACTTTCTCGGTGTGCCTTGTCGTATATATTCCATGGCCTGAAGATTGCCTCGGAAGAGGATTTTCTGGCCTAGAGTGCAACACTCTGAAGAAAAAGTGGTGAATCACCTTCAAGCGAAATAGATTCAAATTCAAAAAGGAAAATGAACATGAAGCTCCCAGCTTCTTGAAAGCTGGATAGAGTCTGAGATAAAGCAGCTAATTCAGTCATCATATGTTGAAAAGCTTGCTTAAGTTTTCTTGCAAGAGTTATTTCTTGCTTACACATGGCAGAGGTGAAGTCCAAGATTGTTCTATGAGGCGAATCCAGAGGTCATTTTTTACAGGAAAAGCCCTTCTTTGGGCGCCGTTTACACTTAAACACTTTCTCAATGTGCCTGTCTTACATATTTCATGCCCTGAAGAATACCTCGTCAACGTTTTCGGGCCTACGATGCGACTCTCTGAAGATAAAGTGTTATGTATCGCCATCAAGGGAAATAGATTCACATTTAAAAAGGGCAATGAACACGATGCTTTGGCAGCTTCTTGGAAGCTGGATACAGTCTGAGTTAAAGCAGCTAATTCAGTGATCATACGTTGAAAAACTTTGTTGGGATTTCTGGAAAGAGTTCATTCTTGCATACACACGGCTGAGGTTTAGTCCCAAATGGCTTTATTGGGTGAGTCCAAAAGACACGTTTTACAGGAATGGCCCTTGTTTTTTTGCACCATTTACACTCTGAAACTTTCTCAATATGCCTTGTCTTACATATTCCACACCATGAAGTTTGCCTCGGAGGAGGCTTTTAGGGCTTACAGTGCGACTCTCTGAGGACAATGTGGCATGTATCGCCTTCAAGTGAAATAGATTCACATACAACAAGGCAATGGACATGATGCGTTCCCAGCTTCATGAAAGCTGGACACATCTGAGATAAAGCAGCAAATTCATAGAGCATACACTGAAAAGCGTAGTTGAGTCTTCTGGCAAGGGCTCACTCTTGCTTACACAAGGCTGAGGTGAAGTCCAAGATGGCCCTATGGGGCGAATCCAGAAGGCAAGTTTTATAGGAAACGCCCTTTGGGGCATCATTTACACTCCAAAACCTTCTCATTGTGTCTTCTGACATATTCCATGCCCTAAAGAATGCCTCAGAGATGTTGTTTGGGCCTACAGTGCGACTCTCTGAAGACAAAGTGGTATGTATCACCATCTATTGAAATAGATTCACATTCAACAAGGGCAATGGACATGATGCGTTCCCAGCTTCATGAAAGCTGGACACATCTGATATAAAGCAGCTAATTCATAGAGCATACGCTGAAAAGCTTAGTTGAGTCTTCTGGCAAGAGCTCATTCTTGCTTACACAAGGCTGAGGTGAAGTCCAAGATGGCTCTATGGGGCGAATCCAGAGGGCAAGTTATATAGGAAACGCCCTTTTGGGCGTCATTTACACTCCAAAACCTTCTCATTGTGTCTTCTGACATATTCCATGCCCTGAAGAATGCCTCAGAGATGTTGTTTGGGCCTACAGTGCGACTCTCTGAAGACAAAGTGGTATGTATCACCATCTATTGAAATAGATTCACATTCAAAAAGGGTAATGAACATGATGCGTTCCCAGCTTCTTGAAAGCAGGATACAGTCTGAGATAAAGCAGCTAATTCAGGGATCATACTCTGAAAAGCATAGTTGAGTTTTCCTGCAAGAGTTCATTCAAGTTTACATATGGCTGAGGTGAGGTCCAGGATGGAGCTATTTGACAAAACCAGAAGGGAAGTTTTACATAAAAAGCCCTTCTTGGGGACCATTTACACTCCAAAGCTTTCTAAATGTGCCTTGTCTTACATGTTACATACCCTGAAGAATGCCTCGGAAGAGGTTTTAAGGGCCTACAGTGCGACACTCTGAAGACAAATTGGTATGTATCGCCATCAAGCAAAATAGATTCACATTCAAAAAGGGCAATTAACATGATGCTTTGCCAGCTTCTTGAAAGCTGTATACAGTCTGAGATAATGCAGGAAATTCAGCGATGATGCGCTGAAAAGCTTCTTCAAGTTTTCTGGCAATAGCTCATTCTTGCTTACACAGGGATGAGATGAAGTCCAAAATGGCTCTATGGGGCAAATTCAAAGGTCAAGTTTTACAGGAAAAGCCCTTCCTTGGGCACCATTTACACTCCAAAACTTTCTCAATGTGCCTTGACTTACATATTCCAGGCCATGAAGATTGCCTCCGAAGAGGCATTTCGGGAATACAGTGTGAGTCTCTGAAGAGAAAGTGGTAAGTAATGACTTAATGCGAAATATATTCACATTCAAAAATGGCAAGGAACATGATGCGTTCCCAGCTCCTTGAAAGCTTGATACAGTCTGAGATAAAGAAACTAATTCAGTGAGCATATGGTAAAATGTTTAGTTGAGTCCTCTGCCTAGAGGTCATTCTTGCTTGCACATGGCTGAAGTGAAGTCCAAGATGGCTCTATGGGGCGAATCCAGAAGCCACGTTTTACAGAAAAAGCCCTTCTTTGGGCAACATTTACACTCCAAGACTTTCTCAGTGTGCCTTGTCTCTCATATTCCATGCCCTGAAGATTGCCTCCGAAGAGGCATTTCGGGAATACAGTGTGAGTCTCTTAAAACACACTGGTATGTATCACCATCAAGCGAAGTAGATTCACATTCAAAAAGGGCAATTAACATGATGCTTTGCCAGCTTCTTGAAAGCTGTATACAGTCTGAGATAATGCAGGAAATTCAGCGATGATGCGCTGAAAAGCTTCTTCAAGTTTTCTGGCAATAGCTCATTCTTGCTTACACAGGGATGAGATGAAGTCCAAAATGGCTCTATGGGGCAAATTCAAAGGTCAAGTTTTACAGGAAAAGCCCGTTTTTGGGCACCAAAACTTTTCTCAATGTGCCTTGACTTACATATTCCAGGCCATGAAGATTGCCTCTGATGAGGCCTTTGAGGCCTACAGTGTGACTCTCTGAAGAGAAAAGGCTATATAACGACTTAATGCGAAATATATTCACATTCAAAAAGGGCAAGGAACATGATGCTTTTCCAGCTCCTTGAAAGCTTGATACAGTCTGATATAAAGAAACTAATTCAGTGAGCATACGGTGAAATATTTAGTTGAGTCCTCTGCCTAGAGGTCATTCTTGCTTGCACATGGCTGAAGTGAAGTCCAAGATGGTTCTATGGGGTGAATACAGAAGTCACGTTTTACAGATAAAGCCCTTCTTTGGGCAACATTTACACTCCAAGACTTTCTCAGTGTGCCTTGTCTCTCATATTCCATGCCCTGAAGATTGCCTCCGAAGAGGCATTTCGGGAATACAGTGTGAGTCTCTTAAAACACACTGGTATGTATCACCATCAAGCGAAGTAGATTCACATTCAAAAAGGGCAATGAACATGATGCTTTCCCAGCTTCTTGAAAGCTGGATACAGACTGAGATTAAGCAGCTAATTCCGGTATCATTCGCTGAAAAGTTTAGCTGAAGTTTCTGGCAAGAGCTCATTCTTTCTTACACAGGGCTGAGATGAAGTCCAAGATGGTTCTACGGGCGAAAACAGAAGGCAAGTTTTACAGGAAAAGCCCTTCTTCAGGCACCTTTTATGCTCCAAAACTTTCTCATGTCCCTTGTCTTACAGATTCCATGCCTCGATGAATGTCTAATAATAGGGTTTTTGGGCCTACAGTGCGACTCTCTGAAGACAGTGTGATATGTATCACCATCAAGTTAGATAGATTCAGATTCAAAATTGGCAATGAGCATGATGCGTTCCCAACTTCTTGAAAACTGACTACAATCTGAGATAAAGCAGGTAATTCAGTGATCATATGCTGAAAAGCTTAGTTGAGTCCTCTGGAAAGAGCTCATTCTTGCTTACACATGGCTAAGGTGAAGTCCAAGATGCCTGTATGGGGCGAATCCAGAAGGCATGTTTTACAGGAAAATCCCTTCATGGTCATCATTTACACTCTAAAACTATCTCAGTGTGCCTTGTCTTATATATTCCATGCCCCGATGAATGTCTAATAAAGGGTTTTTGGGCCTACAGTGCGACTCTCTGAAGACAGTGTGATATGTATCACCATCAAGTTAGATAGATTCAGATTCAAAATTGGCAATGAGCATGATGCATTCTCAACTTCTTGAAAACTGACTACAATCTGAGATAAAGCAGGTAATTCAGTGATCATATGCTGAAAAGCTTGGTTGAGTCCTCTGGAAAGAGCTCATTCTTGCTTACACATGACTGAGGTGAAGTCCAAGATGCCTGTATGGGGCGAATCCAGAAGGCATGTTTTACAGGAAAATCCCTTCATGGTCATCATTTACACTCTAAAACTATCTCAGTGTGCCTTGTCTTATATATTCCATGCCCTGAATTTTGCCTCGGAAGTGGCTTTTCAGGCCTACAGTTCTACTCCCTGAAGACAAAGTGGTATGTATCGCCATCAAGGAAAGAGAATCACCTTCCCAAAAGGCAATGAACATGATGCTTTCCCAGCTGCTTGAAAAAGGAATAAGGTCAGAGATAAAGCCGCAAATTCTGTGATCATACACTGAAAAGCCTAGTGGAGGTTTCTGGCAAGAGGTCATTCTTGCTTACACATGACTGAGGTGAAGTCCAAGATAGTTCTATGGGGCCAATCCAGAAAGACAGTTTTAAAAGAAAAGCCCTTCTTTGGGCAACATTTACACTCTACGACTTTCTCAATGTCCATTGTCTTACATATTCCGTGCCTTGAATATTGCCTCAGAAGAGGCTTTTGGGGCTACAGTGCCACTGTCAGAATAGAAAGTGGTGTATCGCCATTAAGCGAAATATATTCAGATTCAAAAAGGGCAATGTACATGATGCTTTGCCAGCTTCTTGAAAGCAGGATACAGTCTGAGATAAAGCAGCGAATTCAGTGATCATACGCTGAAAAGCTTAGCTGAGTTTTTAGTCAAGATCTCATTCTTGCTTACACATGACAGAGGTGAAGTCCAAGATGGCTCTATGGTGCGAATCCAGAGGTCAGGTTTACAGGAAAAGCCGTTCTTTGGGCATCATTTGCACTCCAAAACTTTCTCAAAGCTCCTTGTCTTACGTATTCCACGCCATGAAGATGGCCTCGGAATATGCTTTTCGGTCCTACAGTGCGACTCTCCGAAGACAAAGTGGTATGTATCGCCATCAATTGAAATAGTTTCACATTCAAAAAGGGCAATGAGCATGATGCATTCCCAGCTTTTTGAAAGAGGGATACAGTCTGAGATAAAGTAGCTAATTAGTGATATGCTTTATTGAGGTTAATGGCAAGAGATCATTCCTGCTTACACATGGCTGATGTGAAGTTCAGGATTGCCCAATGAGGCGAAACCAGAAGTCATGTCTTACAGGAAAAGACCTTCTTGGTCAGCATTTACAGTTCAAGACTTTCTCAATCTGCCCTGGCTTACATATACCATGCCCTGAATATTGCCTCAGAGGAGGATTTTCGGGCCTACAGTTCATTATCTGAAGAGAAAGGGTATGTATCGCCATCGAGTGAAATAGATTCACATTCAAAAGGACAATGAACATGAATTCTTCCCAGCTTTTTGAAAGAGGGATACAGTCTGAGATAAAGTAGCTAATTAGTGATATGCTTTATTGAGGTTAATGGCAAGAGATCATTCCTGCTTACACATGGCTGATGTGAAGTTCAGGATTGCCCAATGAGGCGAAACCAGAAGTCAAGTCTTACAGGAAAAGACCTTCTTGGTCAGCATTTACAGTTCAAGACTTTCTCAATCTGCCCTGGCTTACATATACCATGCCCTGAATATTGCCTCAGAGGAGGATTTTCGGGCCTACAGTTCATTATCTGAAGAGAAAGCGGTATGTATCGCCATCGAGTGAAATAGATTCACATTCAAAAAGGACAATGAACATGGTGCTTTCCCAGCTTCTTGAAAGCTGGATACAGTCAGAGATAAAACAGCTAATTCTGTGAGCATATGCTGAAAAGCTTCATTGAGTTTTCTGGCAAGATTTCATTCTTGCTTACAAAAGGCTGAGTTGAAGTACAGGATAGCTCTAAGGGGCAAATCCAGAAGGCATGTTTTACATGAAAGGGCCTTTTTGGGCACCATTTACACTCCAAAACACTTTGGATGTGCCTTGTCTTACATATTCCACTCCATGAAGATTGCCTCGGAGGAGGCATTTCGGCCCTACAGTACCACTCTCTGAAAACAAAGTGTATGTATCGCCTTTAAGCGAAATAGATTCACATTCAAAAAGGGCAATGAAAATAAATTCTTTGCTGCTTCTTGAAAGCTGGATACAGTCTGAGATAAAGCAGCTAATTCTATGAGCTTACAATGAAAAGCTTCTTTGAGTTTTCTGGCAAGAGTTCATTCTTGCTTACACATGGCTGAGGTGAAGTCCAAGATGGCTGTATGGGGCGAATCCAGATGGCAAGTTTTATAGGAAAAGGCCTTCTTTGGCTAACATCTACACTCCAAAACTTACTTAATGTGCCTTGTCTTACATATTCCATGCACTGAAGAATGTCTCAGGAGAGGCTTTTCGGGCCTAAAGTGCGACTCTCTGAAGACAAAGTGGTATGTATCGCCATCAAGCGAAATAGATGCACATTCAAAAAGGGAAATGACCATGATGCTTTCCCAGCTTCGTGAAAGCTGGATACAGTCAGATATAAGGTAGCTATTTGGGTGAGGATATGCTAAAACTCTTCGTTTAGTTTTCTGGCAAGATCGCATTCTTGCTTACACATGGCTGATGTGAAGTCCAAGATGGCTCTATGTACGGATCCAGAAGTCAAGTTTTACCCGAAAAACCCTTCTTTGGGCACCATTTATATGCCAAAAGTTTCTCAATTTGCCTTGTCTTACATATTCCACGCCATGAAGATTGCCTCAGAGGAGGCATTTCGGGCCAACAGTGCGACTCTTTGAAGAGAAAGTGTTATGTCCCACCATCAAGCGAAACTGATTCATATTAAAAAAGGGCAATGAACATGATGTTTGCCAGCTTCTTGAAAGCTGGATACAGTCTGCGATAAAGCGGCTAATTCAGTGATCATATGCGGAAAAGCCTAGTTGTGTTTTCTGGCAAGAGTTCATTCTTGCTTGCACATGGCTGAGGTGAATTCTTGGATTGCTCTATGGGGTGAATCCAGAAGGCAAGTTTTACAGGAAAAGCCCTTCTTTGGCTAACATCTACACTCCAAAACTTACTTAATGTGCCTTGTCTTACATATTCCATGCACTGAAGAATGTCTCAGGAGAGGCTTTTCGGGCCTAAAGTGCGACTCTCTGAAGACAAAGTGGTATGTATCGCCATCAAGCGAAATAGATGCACATTCAAAAAGGGAAATGACCATGATGCTTTCCCAGCTTCGTGAAAGCTGGATACAGTCAGATATAAGGTAGCTATTTGGGTGAGGATATGCTAAAACTCTTCGTTTAGTTTTCTGGCAAGATCGCATTCTTGCTTACACATGGCTGATGTGAAGTCCAAGATGGCTCTATGTACGGATCCAGAAGTCAAGTTTTACCCGAAAAACCCTTCTTTGGGCACCATTTATATGCCAAAAGTTTCTCAATTTGCCTTGTCTTACATATTCCACGCCATGAAGATTGCCTCAGAGGAGGCATTTCGGGCCAACAGTGCGACTCTTTGAAGAGAAAGTGTTATGTCCCACCATCAAGCGAAACTGATTCATATTAAAAAAGGGCAATGAACATGATGTTTGCCAGCTTCTTGAAAGCTGGATACAGTCTGCGATAAAGCGGCTAATTCAGTGATCATATGCGGAAAAGCCTAGTTGTGTTTTCTGGCAAGAGTTCATTCTTGCTTGCACATGGCTGAGGTGAATTCTTGGATTGCTCTATTGGGCGAATCCAGAAGGCAAGTTTTACAGGAAAAGGCCTTCTTTGGGCAGCATTTACATTCCACGACTTTCTCATTGAGCCTTTTCTTACAGAATCCATGCCATGAAGATTACCTCTGAGGTGGTGTTTCGATCCTGCAGTACGACTATCTGAAAACAAAGTGATATGCATTGCCATCAAGCGAAATAGATTCACATTCAAAAAGGGAAATGAAAATAAATTCTTCCTTGCTTCATGAAAGCTGGATACAGTCTCAGTTAAAGCAGCTAATTCTGTGAGCATACAATGAAAATCTTCGTTGAGTTTTCTTGCAAGAGCTCATTCTTGCTTACACATGGAGGAGGTGAAGTCCAAGATGGCTCTATGAGGTGAATCCGTAAGGCAAGTTTTACAGGAAAAGCCCTTCTTTGCGCACCATTTATACTCCAAAACTTTCTCAATGTGCCTTGACTTACATATTCAATGGTCTGAAGGACGGTTTGGAAGTGGATTTTCTGGCCTAGAGTGCGTCGCTCTGAAGAGAAAGTGGTATATAACGCCATCAAGTGACATACATTCACATAAGAAAGGCCATGATCATGATGTTTTCCCAGCTTCTTGAAAACTGGATACAGTCTGAGATAAAGCAGCAAGTTCAGTGAGCATACGCTGAAAAGCTTATTTGAGTTATCCTGCAAGAGTTCATTCTTGCTTACACATGGCTTAGGTGAAGTCCACAATGGCTCTCTGGGGAGAATCCAGAAGGCAAGTTTTACAGGAAAGCCGTTGATTGGGCATCATTTACACCCCAAAACTTTCTCGGTGTGCCTTGTCGTATATATTCCATGGCCTGAAGGAAAGGTTTGGAAGTGGATTTTCTGGCCTAGAGTGCGTCGCTCTGAAGAGAAAGTGGTATATAACGCCATCAAGTGACATACATTCACATAAGAAAGGCCATGATCATGATGTTTTCCCAGCTTCTTGAAAACTGGATACAGTCTGAAATAAAGCAGCGAATTCAATGATCATACAGTGATAAGCTTAGTTGAGTTTCCCTGCAAGAGTTCATTCTTGCTTACACATGGCTGAGGTGAAGTCCACAATGGCTCTCTGGGGAGAATCCAGAAGGCAAGTTTTACAGGAAAGCCGTTGATTGGGCATCATTTACACCCCAAAACTTTCTCGGTGTGCCTTGTCGTATATATTCCATGGCCTGAAGATTGCCTCGGAAGAGGATTTTCTGGCCTAGAGTGCAACACTCTGAAGAAAAAGTGGTGAATCACCTTCAAGCGAAATAGATTCAAATTCAAAAAGGAAAATGAACATGAAGCTCCCAGCTTCTTGAAAGCTGGATAGAGACTGAGATAAAGCAGCTAATTCAGTCATCATATGTTGAAAAGCTTGCTTAAGTTTTCTTGCAAGAGTTATTTCTTGCTTACACATGGCAGAGGTGAAGTCCAAGATTGTTCTATGAGGCGAATCCAGAGGTCATTTTTTACAGGAAAAGCCCTTCTTTGGGCACCGTTTACACTTAAACACTTTCTCAATGTGCCTGTCTTACATATTTCATGCCCTGAAGAATACCTCGTCAACGTTTTCGGGCCTACGATGCGACTCTCTGAAGATAAAGTGTTATGTATCGCCATCAAGGGAAATAGATTCACATTTAAAAAGGGCAATGAACACGATGCTTTGGCAGCTTCTTGGAAGCTGGATACAGTCTGAGTTAAAGCAGCTAATTCAGTGATCATACGTTGAAAAACTTTGTTGGATTTTCTGGCAAGATTTCATTCTTGCATACACATGTCTGAGGTGAAGTACAGGATGGCTCTGTTGTACAAATCCTGAAGGCAAGTTTTACAAGAAAAGCACTTCTTTGTGCAGCATTTACACTCTACAACTTTCTCAATGTGCTTTGTCTTACATATTCCACGCCATGAAGATTGCCTCTGAGGTGGCATTTCAGGCCTACAGTACAACTCTCTGAAAGCAAAGTGGTATGTATCGCCGTCAAGCGGAATAGATTCACAGTCAAAGAGGGCAATGAACACGAATTCTTCCATGCTTCTTGAAAGCTGGATACAGTCTGAGATAAAGCAGCAAATTCAGTGAACATATGCTGAAAAGCTTAGTTTGGTTTTCCTCCAAGAGTTCATTCTTGCTTGCACATGGCTGTGGTGAATTCCAGAATTGCCCTGTTGGGTGAATCCAGAAGTCAAGTTTTACAGGAAAAGCCCTTCTTTGTGCAGCATTTACACTCCACAACTTTCTCAATGTGCTTTGTCTTACATATTCTACGCCATGAAGATTGCCTCTGAGGTGGCATTTCAGGCCTACATTACGACTCTCTGAAAACAAAGTGGTATGTATCACCATCAAGCGAAATTGATTCACATTCACAAAGGGAAATGAAAATGAATTCCTCCATGCTTCTTGAAAGTTGGATACAGTCTGAGATAAAGCAGCAAATTCACTGAACATATGCTGAAAAGCTTAGTTTAGTTTCCCTCCAATAGTTCATTATTGCTTGCAAAGGCTGAGGTGAATTCCAGGATTTCTCTATTGGGTGAATCCAGAAGGCAAGTTTTACAGGAAAAGCCCTTTTTTGGCTCCATTTACACTCCAAAACTTTCTCAATGTGCTATTTCTTACATGTTAAATGTCCTGAAGAATGCCTCGGAAGAGTCTTTTCGGGCCTACAGAAGGAATCTCTGAAGACAAAGTGGTATGTATCGCCAACAAGAAAAATAGATTCACATTCAAAAAGGCCAATGAACATGATGCTTTCCCAGATTCTTGAAAACTGGATACAGTTTGAGGAAAAGCAGCTAATTCAGCGATCAAATGCTGAAATGTTTCTTTGAGTTTTCTGGCAAGCGCACATTCTTGCTTATACACGGCTGAACTGACGTCGAAGATGGCACTATGAGGCGAATCCAGAGAGCAGGTTTTACAGGAAAAGCTCTTCTTTGGCAACATTTACGCTCCAAGACTTTCTCAATGTGCGTTGTCTGACATATTCCATTCCCTGATGAATGCCTCGGTAGAGAATTTCTGGGCCTACAGTGTGTCTCTCTGAAGACAAAGTGGTATGTATTGCCATCAAGTGAAATACATTCACATTCAGAAATGGCAATTAGCATGATCCTTTGCCAGCTTCTTGAAATCTGGATACCGTCTGAGTTAAAGCAGCTAATTCAGTGATCATATGCTGAAACTCTTCGCCGAGTTTTCTGGCAAGAGCTCATTGTTGCTTACACATGGCTGACGTGATATCCAAGATGGATCTATGGGACGAATACATAAGGCAAGTTTTACAGGAAAAGCCCTTCTTTGGGCACCATTTACACTGCAAAACTTTCTCAATGTGCCTTGTCTTACATATTCCATGCCCTGAAGAATGTCTCGAAAGTGGATTTTCGGGTCTAGAGTTCGACACTCTGAAGAGAAAATCGTATGTATCGCCATCAAGCAAAATAGATTCACATTCAAAAAGGTCCATGAACATGATGCTTTCCCAGCTTTTTGAAAGCTGGATACAGTCTTAGTTAAAGCAGCTATTTCCGTGACGATAGACTGAAAAGCTTTGTTGAGTTTTCTGGCAAGAGCACATTCTTACTTACACATGGCTGAGGTGAAGTCCACGATGGCTCTATGGGGCGAATCCAGATGGCAAGTTTTACCGGAAAAGCCCTTCTTTGATCAACCTTTACACTCCAAAACTTTCTCAATGTCCCTGGCTTACATATTCCATGTCTTGAAGATTGCCTTGAAAGAAGATTTTCTGCCCTACAGTCCGACTCTCTGAAGACAAAGTGGTATGTATCGCCATCAAGTGAAATAGATTCACGTTCAAAAGGGCAATGAGCATGATGCTTTGGCAGCTTTTTGAAAGCTGGATACAGTCTTAGTTAAAGCAGCTATTTCCGTGACGATAGACTGAAAAGCTTTATTGAGTTTTCTGGCAAGAGCACATTCTTACTTACACATGGCTGAGGTGAAGTCCACGATGGCTCTATGGGGCGAATCCAGATGGCAAGTTTTACCGGAAAAGCCCTTCTTTGATCAACCTTTACACTCCAAAACTTTCTCAATGTCCCTGGCTTACATATTCCATGTCTTGAAGATTGCCTTGAAAGAATATTTTCTGCCCTACAGTCCGACTCTCTGAAGACAAAGTGGTATGTATCGCCATCAAGTGAAATACATTCACATTCAAAAAGGGCAATGAACATGATGCTTTGGCAGCTTTTGAAAGCTGTATACAGTCTGAGATAAAGCAGCTTTTTCTGTGACGATATGCTGAAAATTTAGTTGAGTTTTCTGGCAAGAGGTCATTCTTGCTTACACGTGGCTGTGGTAAGTCCAAGATGGCTCGATGGGGTGAATCCACAAGGCAAGTTTTACTGGAAATGCCCTTCTCTGGGCACCATTTATACTCCAAAATTTTCTAAATGTGCCTTCTCTTACATATTACATGTCTGGGAGACTGCCTCGGAAGAAGTTTTTCGGGCCTACAGTGTGACTCTCTGAAGACAAAATGGTATGTATTGCCATTAAGTGAAATGGATTCACATGCAAAAACAGCTATGAACATGATTCTTTGCCAGCTTCTTGAAAGCTGGATACTGTCTGAGATAAAACAGCTAATTCAGAGATTATGGGCTGAAAAGTTTATTTGAGTTTTCCTGCAAGAGTTCATACTTGCTTACACATGGCTGAGGTGAAGTCCAAGATAGCTCTTTGGGGCGAATCCAGATGGCAAGTTTTACAGAAAAAGCCTTTCTTTCGGCACCATTAACAATCCAAATCTTTCTCAATATGCCTTGTTTTACACATTCCATGCCCTAAAGAATGCCTCGGAAGAGGCTTTTTGGCCTACAGTGCGACTCTCTGAAGAGAGAGTGGTATATATCGCCATTAAGCGAATTAGATTCACATTAAAAAGGTCAAAGAACATGATGCTTTGACAGCTTCATGAAAGCTGGATACAGCCTGAGTTAAGGCAGCGAATTCAGTGATCACACGCTGAAAAGCTTCGTTGAGTTTTCCTGCAAGAGTTCATACTTGCTTACACATGGCTGAGGTGAAGTCCAAGATAGCTCTTTGGGGCGAATCCAGATGGCAAGTTTTACAGAAAAAGCCTTTCTTTCGGCACCATTAACAATCCAAATCTTTCTCAATATGCCTTGTTTTACACATTCCATGCCCTAAAGAATGCCTCGGAAGAGGCTTTTTGGCCTACAGTGCGACTCTCTGAAGAGAGAGTGGTATATATCGCCATTAAGCGAATTAGATTCACATTAAAAAGGTCAAAGAACATGATGCTTTGACAGCTTCATGAAAGCTGGATACAGCCCGAGTTAAGGCAGCGAATTCAGTGATCACACGCTGAAAAGCTTCGTTGAGTCTTCTGGCAAGAGCGCATTCTTGCTTACACATGGTTGAGTGAAGTCCAAGAAGGCTCTAAGGGTTGAATCCCAAAGGCATGTTTTACATGAAAAACTGTTATTTGGGCACCACTTACACTCCAAAACGTTCCCAATGTGCCTTGTCGTACATATTCCATGCCCTTAAGAATGCCTCCGAAGAGGCTTTTCACCCAACAGTGCGGCTCTCTGTAGAGAAAGCGGTATGTATCGCCATCAAGGGGAATAGATTCACATTCAAAAAGAGCAACGAACAAGATGCTTTGCCAGCTTTTTGAACGCTGGATACAGTCTGAGGTAAAGCAGCTAATTCAGTGAACATACGCTGAAATGCTTAGTTGAGTTCCTGCAAGAGTTCATTCTTGTTTACAAATGGCTGTGGTGAAGTCCAGGATGGCTCTCTGGCGCGAATAAAGAAGGCAGGTTTTACAGGAAAAGCGCTTGTTTGGGCACAACTTACAGTGAAAACTTTCTTAGTATGCTGTGACTTACATATTCCATGCGCTGAAGAATGCCTAATAAGAGTCTTTACAGCCCAACAGTGTGACTCTCTGAGAGAAAGCAGTATATATCTCCATCAAAAGAAAAAGATTATCATTCAAAATGGGCAGTGATCATAATGCTTTCCCAGCTTCTGCAAAGCTGGATATAGTCTGAGATAAAGCCTCTAAATCAGTGATCATACGCTGAAAAGCATCGTTGAGTTTTCTGGCAAGAGCTCATTCTTGCTTACACACGACTGAGGTGAAGTCCAAGATTGCTCTTTGGGGTGAATCTAGAAGTAAAGTTTTATAGGAAAAGCCATATTTTGGGCACTATTTATACTCCATAGCTTTCTCAATGTGGCTTGTCTTACATATTTCATGCCCTGAGCATTGCCTCGGAAGAGGGTTTTCGGGCCTACAGTGCAACTCTCTGAAGACCAAGTGGTAAATATCGCAATCAAGTGACATAGATTCACATTCAAAAAGGGCAATGAACATGATGCTTTGCCAGCTTCTTGCATGCTAGATACACTCTGATATAAAGCAGGAAATTCAGCGGTCATACGCTGAGAAGCTTAGTTGAGTTTTCTTACAAGAGATCATGCTTGCTTACACATGGCTGAGGTAAAATCCAAGATTGCTCTTTGGGGTGAATCTAGAAGTAAAGTTTTATAGGAAAAGCCATATTTTGGGCACTATTTATACTCCATAGCTTTCTCAATGTGGCTTGTCTTACATATTTCATGCCCTGAACATTGCCTCGGAAGAGGGTTTTCGGGCCTACAGTGCAACTCTCTGAAGACCAAGTGGTAAATATCGCAATCAAGTGACATAGACTCACATTCAAAAAGGGCAATGAACATGATGCTTTGCCAGCTTCTTGAAAGCCTGATACAGTCTGAGATAAAGCAGCTGATTCAGTGATGATACGCTGAATAGCTTCTGTGAGTTTTCTGGCAAGAGCTCATTCTTGCTTACACATGGCCGAGTTGAAGTCCAAGATGGCTGTACGGAGCGACGACAGATGACAAGTTTTACAGGAAAAGCCCTTCTTTGATCAACCGTTACACTCCAAAACTTACTCACTGTCCCTTTTTTACATATTCCATGTCCTGAAGATTACCTCGGAAGAAGACTTTCTGCCCTACAGACCGACTCTCTGAAGATAAATCGGTATCTATTGACATCAAGCGAAATAGATTCACATTCAAAAAGGGCAATGAACGTGATTCTTTCCCAACTTCTTGAAAGCTGGATAGAGTCTGAGATAGAGCAGCTAATTCAGTGATCATATGCTAAAAATTTAGTTGAGTTTTCTGGGAAGAGCTCATTCTGCCTTACACATGGCTGAGGTGAACTCAAGGATGGCTCTATGGGGCGAAAACAGAAGGCAATTTTTACAGGAAAAGACCTTTTTGGGGCCCCATTTACCCTCCAAAACTTTCTCAATGTGCCTCGTCCCTCATAGTCCATGTGCTGAATAATGCCTCTTAAGAGCCTTTTCGGGCCTACAGTGCGACTCTCTGAAGACAAAGTCATTTGAACGCCATCGAAGCGAAATAGATTCCCATTGTAAAAGGACAATGATCATGATGCTTTCCCAGCTTCTTGAAAGCTGGATACAGTCTGAGATAAAGCAACTATTTCTGTGATGATACGCTGAAAATATTAGTGGAGTTTTCTGACAAGAGCTCATTCTTGCTTACATATGGCTGAGTTGAAATCGCAGATGGCTCTATGCAGTGAACGCTGAAGGTAAATTCCACAGGAAAAGCCCTTCTTTAGGCACCATTTACACTCCATTACTTTCTCAATGTGCCTTGTCTTACATATTTCATGCCTGGAAGAATGCCTTGGAGATGCTTTTCTGGCCTACAGTGCGACTCTCTGAAGACAAAGTGGTATGTATCGCCATCAATCGAAACAGAGTCACATTCAGGAGCATGATGCTTCCCCAGCTTCTTGAAAGCTGAATACAGTCTGAGATAAAGCAGCTAATGCAATGATCTTCTGCTGAAAATCTTAGTCGAGCTTTCTATAAAAAGCTCATTCTTGCTTACACATGGCTGAGGTGAAGTCCAAGCTGGATCTATGGGGCGAATTCAGAAAGCAAGTTTTACAGGAAAAACACTTCTTTGGGCACCATTTACACTCCGTACCTTTCTCAAAGTGCCTTGGCTTACATATTGCATATCCGGAAGAATTCCTCGGTTGAGGCTCTTCGGTCCTATAGTGTGACTCTCTGACCACAAAGTGGTATGTAACGCCATCAAGTGAAATAGATTCACACTCAGAAATGGCAATGAACATGATGTTTTGTCAGCTTCTTGAAAGCTGGATACAGTCTGAGTTAAAGCAGCTAATTCACTGATCATATGCTTAAAATCTTAGTCGAGCTTTCTATAAAAAGCTCATTCTTGCTTACACATGGCTGAGGTGAAGTCCAAGCTGGATCTATGGGGCGAATTCAGAAAGCAAGTTTTACAGGAAAAACACTTCTTTGGGCACCATTTACACTCCGTACCTTTCTCAAAGTGCCTTGGCTTACATATTGCATATCCGGAAGAATTCCTCGGTTGAGGCTCTTCGGTCCTATAGTGTGACTCTCTGACCACAAAGTGGTATGTAACGCCATCAAGTGAAATAGATTCACACTCAGAAATGGCAATGAACATGATGTTTTGTCAGCTTCTTGAAAGCTGGATACAGTCTGAGTTAAAGCAGCTAATTCACTGATCATATGCTTACAAACTTCTTTGATTTTTGGGACAAGAGCTCATTGTTGCTTACACATGGCTGACTTGATGTCCAAGATGGATCTAAGGGGAGAATACATAAGGCAAGTTTTTCAGGAAAAACCCTTCTTTGGGCAGCATTATCCTCCAAAACTTTCTCAATGTGCCTTGTTCTACATATTCCATGCCTTGGAAATTCCCTGGGGAGAGACTTTTCAGGCCCACTGAGAGACTCTCTGAAGAGAAAGTGATATGTATCGTCTTAAATCGAAATAGATTCACATTCAATAATGGCAATGAACATGTTGATTTCTCAGCTTCTTGAAAGCTGGATACAGTCTGAGATAAAGCAGCTAATTCAGCGATCATACACTGAAAAGCTTAGTTGAGTTTTCTGGGAAGAGTTCATTCTTGCTTACACATGGCTGAGGTGAAGTCCAGGATGGCTCTATGGGGCGAATCCTGAAGGCAAGTTTTACAGGAAAAGCCCCTCTTTGGGTAACATTTACACTCCAATACTTTCTCAATGTGCCTTGTCTTACATATTCCCTGCCCTGAAAATTTCCTCAGGAAGAGGCTTTTCAGGCCTACAGTGCAACTCTCTGGAGACAAAACGGTATATATTGCCATCAAGTGAAATAGATTCACATTCAAAAAGGGCAATGAACATATGGATTCCAAGAGTTTTGAAAGCTGGATACAACTTGAGATAAAGCAGTTACTTCAGTGATCATATGCGGAAAAGCTTAATTGAGTATTCTGGCAAGAGCTCATTCTTGCTTACACATGGCTGAGGTGAAGTCCAGGATGGCTCTATGGGGCGAATCCGGTATGCAAGTTTTTCAGGAAAAGACCTTCCTTGGGTAACAATTGCACTCCAAGTCTTTCTCAATGTGCTTTAGTTTACGTGTTGCATGCCCTGAAGATTGTCTCGGAAGAGGCTTTTCAGGCCTACAGTGCAACTCTCTGGAGACAAAACGGTATATATTGCCATCAAGTGAAATAGATTCACATTCAAAAAGGGCAATGAACATATGGATTCCAAGAGTTTTGAAAGCTGGATACAACTTGAGATAAAGCAGTTACTTCAGTGATCATATGCGGAAAAGCTTAATTGAGTAGTCTGGTAAGAGCTCAGTCTTGCTTACACATGGCTGAGTGAAGTACAAGATGCCTCTATGGGGTGAAATCAAAAGGAAAGTTTTACAGGAAAAACCCTTCTTTGGGCAGCATTTACACTCCAGAACTTTCTCAATGTGCCTGGTCTTACACATTCCATGCCTGAAGATTGCCTCAGAGGAGTATTTTTAGGGCAAAAGTGTGACTCTCTGAAGGTTAAGCGGTACGTATCACCAGTAAACGAAATAGATTCAATTTGGAAATGTCAATGAACATGATGTTTTCTGAGCTTCTTGAAAGCTGGATATATTCTGAGACAAAACAGCTAATTCAGCCATCATACTCTAAAAAACTTAGTTGAGTCGTCCGGCAAGAGCCTTTTCTTGCTTACACATGGCTGAGGTAAAGTCGAAGATGGATTTATGCGGTGAAATCAGGAGACAAGTTTTACAGGAAAAGCCCTTTTTGGGGACCATTTACACTCCAGAACTGTATCAATGTTCTTGTCTTACATAAGACATGCCCTGAAGAATGCCTCGGTAGAGGCTTTTTGGGCCTAAAGTGTGACTCTCTGAGGACAAAGTGGTATGTATCGCGATCAAGCGAAATAGATTCACATTCAAAAAGGTCAATGAACATGATGCTTTGCCAGCTTCTTTAAAGCTGGATACAGTCTGAGAGAAAGCAGCTAATTCAGCGATCAAATGCTGAAAAGCCTGGTTGAGTTTTCTGGCAAGAGCTCATTCTTGCTTACACACTGCGGAGCTGAAGTTCAAGATGGCTTTTTGGCCCAAATCCAGAAGACAAGTTTTACATGATAGGCCCTTCTTTGAGCACCATATATACTCCAAAACTTTCTCAATATCCCTTGTCTTAATATTCCATCCCCTGAATATTCCCTCGGAAGAGGCTTTTCGGGCCTACAGTACAACTCTCTGAATATAAAGTAGTATGTAACGAAATCATGCGAAATAGATTCACATTCAGAAAGGGCCATGGATATGATGCTTTCACAGCTTCCTGAAGGCTGTATACAGTCTGAGATAAAGCAGCTAATTCAGTGATCCTATGGTAAAAAGCTTAGTTTAGTTTTCTGACGAGAGCTCATTCTTGCTTACACACTGCGGAGCTGAAGTTCAAGATGGCTTTTTGGCCCAAATCCAGAAGACAAGTTTTACATGATAGGCCCTTCTTTGAGCACCATATAACTCCAAAACTTTCTCAATATCCCTTGTCTTAATATTCCATCCCTGAATAAATTCCCCCGGAAGAGGCTTTTCGGGCCTACAGTACGACTCTCTGAATATAAAGTGGGATGTATCGAAATCAAGCGAAATAGATTCACATTCAAAAGGGCCATGGATATGATGCTTTCACAGCTTCCTGAAGGCTGTATACAGTCTGAGATAAAGCAGCTAATTCAGTGATCCTATGGTAAAAAGCTTAGTTTAGTTTTCTGACGAGAGCTCATTCTTGCTTACACATGGGTGAGGTGAAGTCCAGGATGCCTCTATGGGGCGAATCCAGAAGGCAAGTTTTACAAGAAAGGCCACTGTTTGGGTGCCATTTATACTCGAAAACTTTCTCAATGTGCCTTGTCTTAATATTCCATGCCCTGAATATTCCCTTGGAAGAGGATTTTCGGAAATTCAATGCGACTCTCTGAAGACAAAGTGGTATGTAATGACATCAGGCGAAATAGATTCACATTCAAAAAGGGCAATGAACGTATGATTTCCCAGGTTTTTGAATGCTGGATAAAGCCTGAGATAAAGCAGTGAATTCAGTGATCATACGCTGAAAAGCTTAGTTGAGTCTTCCGACAAGAGCTCATTCTTGCTTAGACTTGGATGAGTGAAGTCCACGAAGGCTCTACGGGGTTAACCAAAAGGCAAGTTTTACAGGAAACCCCTCTTTGGGCACCAATTATTCTCCAAAACTTCCTCAGTGTGCCTTGTCTTACATATTGCATGCCCTGGAGAATACCTCGGAAGAGGATTTTCGGGCCTACAGTGCGAGTCTCTAAAAACAAAGTGGTATGTAACGACATCAAGTGAAATAGATTAACATTCAAAAAGGGCCATGAACATGATGCTTTCCAAGCTCCTTGAAAGCTCGATACAGTCTGAGATAAACAGTTTAATTCAGTCAGCATATGCTGAAACGTTATTTTGAGTCTTCTGGCAAGATCTTATTCTTGCTTACACATGACTGAGGTGAAGTCCAAGATTTCTCTATGGGTCGAATCCAGTAAGCAAGTTTTAAAGGAAATGCCTTCTTAGGGCAACACTTACACTCCAAAACTTTCTCAATGTATCTAGTCTTAAATATTCCATGCACTGATTTTGCCTCGGAATGGGTTTTTCAGCCCTAGAGTGTGACTCTCTGAAGAGAAAGTAGTATGTATCGCCATCAAGCAAAATAGATTCACATTGAAAAAGGGCAATGAACATGATGCTTTCCCAGCTTCTTGAAAGTTGGATACACTCTGAGATAAACAGTTTAATTCAGTCAGCATATGCTGAAACGTTATTTTGAGTCTTCTGGCAAGATCTTATTCTTGCTTACACATGACTGAGGTGAAGTCCAAGATTTCTCTATGGGTCGAATCCAGTAAGCAAGTTTTAAAGGAAATGCCTTCTTAGGGCAACACTTACACTCCAAAACTTTCTCAATGTATCTAGTCTTAAATATTCCATGCACTGATTTTGCCTCGGAATGGGTTTTTCAGCCCTAGAGTGTGACTCTCTGAAGAGAAAGTAGTATGTATCGCCATCAAGCAAAATAGATTCACATTGAAAAAGGGCAATGAACATGATGCTTTCCCAGCTTCTTGAAAGTTGGATACACTCTGAGGGAAAGCAGCTCATTTAGCAATCATACACTGAAAAGCTTAGTTGAGTTTTCAGGGAAGAGCTCATTCTTGCTTACACATGGCTGAGCTGAAGTCCAAAATGGCTCTACGGGGCGAATTCAGAAGGAAAGTTTTACAGGAAAAGCCCTTCTTTGGGCACCATTTACACTCCAAAACTTTCTCAATGCGCCTTGCCTTACGTACTTCATGCCCTGAAGAATGCCTCGGAAGAGGCTTTCCGGGCCTACAGTGCGACACTCTGAATACAGAGTGGTATGTATCGCCATCAAGCGAAATAGATTCACATTCAAAAAGGATAATGAATATGATGCCTCCCCAGCTTTTTGAATGCTGGACACAGTCTGAGATAAAGCAGCTATTCCAGTGATCATATGCTGAGAAACTTAGTTGAGTCTTCTGGCAAGAGTGCATATTGCTTGCACATGGCTGAGTGAGTCCAAGATGGCTCTACTGGGTGAATACAAAAGGCAAGTTTTACAGGAAAAGCCCTTCTTCCCGCACCATTTACACTCAAAAGTGTTCTCAATGTGTCCTGTCTTACATATTGCAAGCCCTGAATAATGCCTTGGAAGGAACTTTTCAGGCCTACACTACGACTCACTGAAGACAAAATAGTTTGAACGCCATCGAAGCGAAATAGATTCCCATTGTAAAAGGGCAGTGATCATGATGCTTTCCCGGATTCTTGAAAGCTGGATACAGTCTGAGATAAAGCAACTATTTCTGTGATGATACGCTGAAAATGTTAGTGGAGTTTTCTGGCAAGAGCTCATTCTTGCTTACATATGGCTGAGGTGAAATCCCAGATGGCTCTTTGCGGCGAACGCTGAAGGTAAATTCCACAGGAAAAGCCCTTCTTTAGGCACCATTTACACTCCATTACTTTCTCAATGTGCCTTGTCTTACATATTTCATGCCCGGAAGAAAGCCTTGGAAGAGGCTTTTCAGGCGAACAGTGCGACTCTCTGAAGACAAAGTGGTATGTACCATCAAGCGAAATAGATTCCCATTGTAAAAAGGGCAGTGATCATGATGCTTTCCCGGATTCTTGAAAGCTGGATACAGTCTGAGATAAAGCAACTATTTCTGTGATGATACGCTGAAAATGTTAGTGGAGTTTTCTGGCAAGAGCTCATTCTTGCTTACATATGGCTGAGGTGAAATCCCAGATGGCTCTTTGCGGCGAACGCTGAAGGTAAATTCCACAGGAAAAGCCCTTCTTTAGGCACCATTTACACTCCATTACTTTCTCAATGTGCCTTGTCTTACATATTTCATGCCCGGAAGAAAGCCTTGGAAGAGGCTTTTCAGGCGAACAGTGCGACTCTCTGAAGACAAAGTGGTATGTATCGCCATCAATCGAAACAGAGTCACATTCAGGAGGGCAATGAACATGATGCTTCCCCAGCTTCTTGAAAGCTGAATACAGTATGTGATAAAGCAGCTAATACAATGATCTTCTGCTGAAAATCTTAGTTGAGCTTTCTATTAAAATCTCATTCTTGCTTACACATGGCTATTGTGAAGTCCAAGATGGCACTATGGGGCGAACCCAGAAGGCAGATTTTACAAGTAATGCCCTTCTATTGGCACCATTTATACTCCAAAACTTTCTCAATATATCTTGTCTTACATACTCCATGGCATGAAGCTTGCCTCAGAAGCGGCTTTTCGGGCCTATAGTGCGAATCTCTGAAGAGAAAGCGGTATGTATCGTCATTTAGCAGAAAAGATTCACATTTAAAGGGCAATGAATATCATACTTTCCCTGCTTTTTGAAAGCTGTATACAGTCTGAGGTAAAGCAACTAATTCAGTGATCAAACGCTTTAAAGCCTATTTGAGTTTTCTGGATAGAGCTCATACTGGCTTACACATGGCTGAGGTGAATTCAAATATGGCTCAACAGAGCGTATCAGGAAGGCAATCTTTACAGGAAAAGGCCTTATTTTGGCAACAATTACACTCCAAAACATTCTCAATGTGCCTTATCTTACATATTTCATACCCGGAAGAATACCTCGGAAGATGCTTTTGGGTCTACAGTGCAACTCTCTGAAGACAAAGTGGTAGGTATCGCCATCAAGCGAAATAGATTAGCATTAGGAAAGGGCAATGAACATCATGCTTTCCCAGCTTCTTGAAAGCTGGATGCAGTCTGAGATAAAGCAGCTATTTCTGCGATCATACGCTGAAAAGCTTTGTTGAGTTTTCAGGGAAGAGCTCATTCTTGCTTACACATGGCTGTGGTGAAGTCCAAGATGGCT